>JAEMWC010000057.1:1302500-1375000 GCA_016490735.1 Pachyseris speciosa | reverse complement strand
AGGGTTTCCTCGCCCGAGCAGAAAGTGATTCAGTGTCAGAGCTTCTTCATCGCGATAATCGGTACTAACATGAGTAAGAGGGCGACCATTCAGTAACGACTCCACTTCAGCCATAAACGTGAGTAAGGTTTCATCATTGACACACTGTTTTCCTGCCACCGCCTTGAGTGCTCTTTTAGCAGACCGAACCAGGCGTTCCCAAACGCCTCCAAAGTGTGGCGAAGAAGGAGGATTAAAATGCCACTGCACTCCATCGCCAGACAGTTGGTCACCAATTCGCTCAGCATCTAGACGCACGACAGCTTCTCGGAGCTCTTTCTCGGCCCCAACGAAATTAGTGCCGTTATCCGACCAAATGTGGGCTGGCTTTCCACGCTTGGCTATCATTCTTCTCATAGCCATTAGGCAAGAATCAGTGTCCAGTGAGTGAGCAATCTCAAGGTGGACAGCACGGGTTGTCAAGCATGTAAAAAGCACTCCGTAGCGCTTTTCCGTTTTCCTTCCATGGCGCACAAGCATGGGGCCGAAGTAATCAACTCCGGTATTCGTGAACGGCGGTTGCTGATAACCCAGTCTTGAATTTGGCAGATCGGCCATGACAGGCGGTTCGGGTTTCACCCGTAGTCTTCGACAGGAGGGACAACTGGACGAAATCCTCCGAACTGTGGCTAGCCCCCTCTAGATCCAAAACTTCTGTCTCAGCTCGTTTAGAACATGTTTGTCACTTGTACAGTACAAACGAAGATGATAGTACGTTACAATAAGACGTGTTATTCCGTGCTTCGGATCCAGAATCAAAGGATGTCGTGTTTCGTCAGGAACAGGGGCTTTGCGTAGACGTCCACCTACCCTTAAACATTGCTTCGTCAATGTACGGTCTAAGCGCACTGAGTCGACTTTTCACTGGTAAACGCTTGTTAGCCTTTAAGGCTTCAAAGTCTAGAGGAAACGAGTCTCTTTGACTTTTGTGTACGGCAATCAACTCTGCATTGCGGATTTCCCCAGCGGTTAGAGATGACAGAACGCGATCCTCTGCCTTTCTTCTACAGTTCCAGACGAAACGACATATCCATGCGAGGACACGACGGAATCTTGTCCATGAGGAGAACTTCTCTGGGTCTGGAAAGTATGCTGTCGGATCGGTAACGGATGCATGACCTGACCACTTTGTGTTCTTCACTTCCTCATCCTTTTCACGGAGAGGACCAATGAACGTGTCGTGAGGCCAGTGTTCTTCGGGCTTGGACAAGAAGGTGGGGCCGTTAAGCCATCGGCAATGCTTATCCAAATCTGCCGCACGAAGGCCTCGGGTGCAATCGTCAGCCGGGTTTAGGTGACCAGGGACGTGTCTCCACTGTGTCGGGTCGGTTGCATCTTGAATCTCTGAAACCCGGTTAGCCACGAACGTGTGAAAGCGTCGACTTTCATTGGCTATGTACTGCAAGACAGTTTTTGAGTCGCTCCAAAAGATGGTGTCTTGGATGGTAACAGTCAACTCTTGCTTGACCAGGGAACACAGTCTAACGGCTAAGACGGCAGCTTGGAGCTCCAGTCGAGGAATGCTTAACTGCTTTAATGGGGCAACACGATTCCTTGCCAAAACAAACGAAACTTTAATTGTACCATCAGGAAGTGAGTATCTAGCGTAGCACACGGAACCACAGCCCATTTCGGAAGCGTCAGCAAATACATGTAGCTGAATTGACTCTTCAGGACATGTGTCAACACAGAAACAACGGGGCAGTTCAAATTCACGAAGGTTCATCAGACCACGGAGCCAATCTTCCCAGATTCTTTGATCTTCTTCATCTAAGGGCTCGTCCCAGCCTTTCTTCTTGCACCACAGCGATTGGATCAGACACTTTGCGGGCAGCATGTACGGAGCTAGCACTCCCAGTGGGTCGAACACGGTTGATAGTCGACTTAAGACGCCTCGCTTGGTGGACTCATACGATTGGCGTGAGCAAACAGAGACACGGAAACAATCTGTTTCAATGTTCCATTTCAAGCCGAATGTGCGTTCAATCGGTAGTTCGTCAAAGTTTACATCAACTGACGGGCTAGCTTTCTCTTCAGGAGGGATCTGTGATAGGACCTCACGCGAGGAGCTGATCCACTTGGTCAGCCTGAAACCTCCACGTGACAAGAGGGAAGTCATTTCACGGAACATTCGCACTGCGGTGGCTTCATCACATACAGACTTCAGAAAATCATCCATGTAGAAGTTCTTTTCTATGGAATTGATCGTGTTTTCAGAAAACGAGACATCGTCACGGTTGTCAAAGGCTGTCTTTCTCAAGACAAAGTTCGCCATACATGGGGAGGAGGCAGCTCCGAAAATCATCACAAGCGTCTGATACACATCAGGTGGGCGTTGCAATGCTAAGTTCCGCCACAGGAACTTTAAGGCAGGCTGATCTTCTTCTACGATCTGAACCTGGTGAAACATGGCCTCAATGTCGGCGGCTAGGCCAACACGCTGTTCTCTAAACCGCAACAGGACACCCACTAAGCTATTCAGGAGGTCGGGCCCGACGTGAAGCTTGTCGTTCAAAGACACTCCATCGTGCTTGGCGGCAGCGTCCATGACGATTCGGACTTTGTCAGGTTTGTTAGGATTACGAACTGGATGATGCGGTAGGAACCACTGTTTCGGTGTTGGGACGGCTGCTTCTTCAGGGGTAAGCTTTCTAGCATAGCCTTTGTCAACGTAGTCTTCCAAAATAGCACAGTACTTCTTCGCAAGGTCTTCGTCATGCTTAAGTTTCCTCTCGGTGGACTCCAGTCGTTTTACAGCCATGAGATGGTTGTCAGGAAACTTTACTTCTTGCTCTCTCCATAACATTCCGACTTCGTACCTGCCGGACACATGCTTCACAGTTCTCTCTAATGTCTCCATAGCCCTTTTGTCTTCACGAGAACGGGGTGTCGCACTTTCATACTTAGTGCCAAAGGATTCCGTTCGCCACCAGTCTTCTACTTGCTTGTTTAACGATTCTTCGGCATTCAGGACACGGTGCACATGCATAACATGTAGACGCTCAGGTTTGACAATGGACTTAACTGAACCGGCGAGAGTCCAGCCAAAGGCTGTTAGAATTGCAACGGGTTGACCTGGACGGCCTCTTCGCGCATCACGCTGTAATATTGCCTCCAATACGTTTGCTCCCAGCAAAACTGTCACGTCTTCGGAATTGACTTCAGGAATACTCAGATTGTTCAGGTGTGGGAAATCCTGCATTATGTCACGCGTAACCTTTTGTGGGGGCAGGTTTAACTGTGGTACAGTCCAGGCTTCTTCTACGGCTATCTGGACATTGGCGTCTGGCCCTCCAGTGGCACCAACACGGAACGACACCTTTCTCGAACGTACGGGTTTGCCAGACGAGTTTATGGTGCCAAGTTGTAGAGGGCTATCTTCACCAGTAAGACCAATAGCGTCAGCAACATTTTCCAGGATAAGTGAAGTTTGGCTGCCAGAGTCAAGTAGAGGAAATGTACTCACTGTGACCCCACCGGGGGACACAACATTTACGGGTACGATTTGCAGCAGGACAGCAGAAGAAACAGAATTAACAGACGAAGAACCAACAAAGACGGGTGCTGCAGCATTCAAAGGCGGGACAGGTGGCGGAACGTTCACAGGAGGTGTTCCGACGAAAACAGGCGCCGCGCCATGGATAAGTGGGTGGTGGTATTTGCCACAACCTTCCATGTCGCATCGTTTCTTACGTGGGCAGTCACGAGACTGGTGATCTGCTGACTCAAAACAAGAGAAGCATAACCTCTTTTCTTTGCGCAATTGTGCTCTTTGGTTGACGTCCATCGCAAGGAATTTCTCGCACTTCTCAACTGCATGCTTGTCGTTGCACACAAAACAAGTCTTACTTGTGGGTGGGGTCTGTTTCCCAGTCATCGCTCCCGTGGCCAAGGTGGAGAATCTGTGAGGTTGCTCCTGACTGCTGTCGACGTGTTGCCCTCCCTTCGGTGATGGTCTTCTAGGACGAAATCTTCCACCTCTCGATGGCTTACCGAAGCTAGGCAAGGGTTCACAGACCATGGTCTTAGCACGAAGTCTGGCACGAAGCCATTCGTCAAGATCGACAAGAGTGGGAGTGGCCGGTTGCATATCAATCTTTCTTTCACCCCACTTCTCCTTCAACGGGTCAGGTAATTTCTGTAACGCAGCACGGTTGTTCGTTGAGGACTTCAAATCGTGCAAGTACCCCAAACTCTTCATTGTGGCGACTGCATTATGTAGGGTGTTGTAGAATGAACGAAGTTGTGTTATGTCACCATCAACAACAATTGGGTGATCAAGTACAGTTTTCATAAAGGCTCCAGCAACAAGTTCCTCATTTCCAAATTGTTCTTCAAGTTCGGTTAGGGTTGCTTTATAGAGATGACCATTGTTGAGCATCCCTCCAATAGCTTTCTGCGCATTTCCAGTCAAGGCCCTCTGGAGGTAAGTCATTCTCTGCGTGTCGGTGAGAGGTTGGTCATGTACTAAGCATTTAAACAGTGATATAAACTGAGGCCACTCAAGGGGGTCACCCGAGAACCGTGGTAACTCTAAACGTGGTATCGATTTTACGAATGCTGGTGTTGCCTCTGCTTTTGTTTCTCCCTTTGTCGTACTCTGCTTAGCGGACATACCTTTAATCCCAGAAACATCCAGGCGTTCCTCTGTTTCACAATAAGCTTCTTCAGTCTTGGGAGACTGCTTGTACAATGTGGAAGATTTAATTGGAGATGGCAACTTTACATTTTGCAGTGGTAAGGTGTCATCATGATTTCTACCACTGTCGACCTTTTCCTCTACTTTAGGTTTAATGTCACGGTAAACAGTTTCAACTTCATCATCTTCAAAGTCACGTAAACGGTTCTCAATATCTTCTGGATCTCTTTTCGTTTTGTCAGGAATGTCAAGCTGAGCTTCCAGTCGCAATCTTTCAACCTCATATTCGAGTTCTCTTATGCGGCGATGTTCTTGCAATTGTCTTTCCTGTTCAAGGTTTTTCGCTCGCTTACGTTCCTCCTCTAGACGGCACTGAGCTTCTTTCTTTGCTTGTTCTACTCGCAGATCCATCACGCGAGCACACCTCTCGCTTTCACTCGCGCGCGAGGGTGAGCTATGACCGCTGGTCGAATCAAATAGGAGCGAAGGCGCGTATTCACTTCCAGCTTGTGAACGCGGTTCGTTTTCCCTTTCGTTTAGCGAAATTTCAATGCTTTCCAGGCACAAATTTGCTCTTTCAGTAGCCTTTTCGGTTAGTTTCAGGTGTTCCTGCAATCCTTCAAGTTCCAAAACAGATTCGTATTCTTCGCTGACTCGCTCAAGCTCTCTCAACGCTTCTTCAATTTTGCCAGCCAGCTCGCGTAGTTTCCTTCGACTAGCATGTGACTTCAGAAGACTCTCAGCAACGTTAAGATGCCTCGTAAGCGTCGTTTTTCGGCGAGATAACTTGCTCTTGGCCTTTTCCCTTTGAGAGCTCAAGTTTTCATAACGGCTAGGCCCAACGACGACCCGCATTTCCTTTTCGTTTACATATTGCAACTGCACGTGGTCTGTCTCACCGTCTTTCGACATTTTCAATCTCAAAAACACTTCATTTCAGCAAAGCACTCAATGTTTACGTACCACAGAAACCTCGCTCTGCTACCAGATGTTGGGTCGGATGAACGGGATAAATCCTGACACAGTTAAACGGACGACGAAAACGGTAAACTTCAACTGAAAACTGGATTTATTTACAAACATGAACGAAAAACGACTCGACAACGATTACAAGCTCCGCTACCTAGTTGCGTTACGTGTGACTGATCACGTGCACAGTTTTGGCGCGAACAGATGAGGTGTTGTTAAGTGATATATTTAGATATACTACTTTTTATAAAGTATATTTAATGCAAAAACATAACATTTGGGCATGTAGCTAGAATAAAATGACTACGGTGATTCTGGTTCCTTTGAAAAAGCGTTGTGAAATTATAGGTAGAAGTACGTACAGCCTTTGTAGTAGAGGATTGTCTACTAGATTGATGCAGGATAACTTTGTTATGTACATTGGGTACTTAGCACCAAAAATGTACGCAGTTGAACACCTAAAAAATTATCAAAATTGGAGTGCTGCTAACTTTAAAACTTGAAAATAATTGCTTTGAGCGTTTATTTCATATGCGGCGTAACTGCTATCCACATGTTTCGGATGACAAGAAAATAAGTGTAAACGTGGGGACGTTGTTATGTTTTTTTTTTTTACCCTCAACTAACTGGGTAAGGGCTGCACTGTTTCTTCCTTTTGCTGACCGCAGAGCGTAATAGAGTGACACAAGCCATAACATTCGGAAAACTTTACTTGGGAAATTTTTGGAGGGTATCATAGACCCTATTCAAAAATGGCTGCCTTTAAATTATTCTTTTGTTCGTATTCAAAATAGCCCCACTAACCTCGTTCGGGATAGCAAATTCTTTAGAATTTTGATCTCAAAAACGAGGTTAGTGAGGCTATTTTGAAAAAGAACAAAATAATAATTTCAAGGCAGCCATTTTTGCATAGGGTCTATTTGTATAACGTCTTTGTAAGTGTTTGGAATATTTGTGACAGACCATCATCATCATCATCATCTTTATTTATACACGGTAAAAATACAAGCAGGACAAATGTAAATAAATATTACTATCAGTAAAATAAAAAAAATCTACATGTCACAAGTGATTGTAGTACAATATCGTAATAACTAATAGAAAAAAATCAGTTTATCTCCAGTAATCTTTGCGAGTCTTTAAAAACAATACGGTCTCCTAATTTTTGCAAAAAAAGGCATACGACGTCAACTTGTCGTGTGTTTGTCGTGTGATCAAACTGAATTTGAGTAAACTGTACACCAGTACTTCAGCCTTTCAGGTGCGTACGCAAGTCTTGTCTTGAGTGTCGTCTTGTCTCAAGAGTCGCATGATGGAGCGACCTCTGATGTCTGACCAGCAATTAACTTGACACTGTTGTTGTTGACTGTGATGTTATTCTTTAGGATAAGATGATGGGACAAAGATCCTACACTGTGAATGAAACTGAACTGAATAGGAACATTCCTGAACACGACCAGGAGATGAACACCGCATCCTAAGCTGATGATGAAATGCAAATTCATCAAGTATTAATTGATTATTCATGCTCTGTCCATACTGATGGGTTTTCGTTTTAAATCGCTCATTTTTAGTGTTTCCTTTTCGCATCTTTATTGTCACAAGAGCAATTAATATTTTGCAATTTAGTCATCTGAATCTAAACTTATATAGGTCTTCCTTAAAATTAAAATTATTTAACCTTAAAACAGGGATCTCTTAGGGAGAGGAGGGTGGGGTGAACACGCGAGCGTTCGCCAGACCTCCCCCACCCTCCCCCTTCCCTCGTGTCCAACGATTCGAGTCTCCTTCTGGAAGGAGAGCTCGCGTCAATACGTCAATCCGAGATGCTTCGAATCTTGTATGAAAGCGAGGCTACGTGCACACTGTTATTAAAACGAGTTCCATTTGAAAAACTCTGCACCAAGACTCGCGCGGAAGAAGAGGCTAAATTGAATTCGGAAAGGCTTGTACGGAACTTGCGTGTTTCCCACCAAAGTGCTAATGTGCACGGAGATATCACAGAACCCATTAGTGTTGTCAGGGCCTGCTACAATAAAAAGTGGGATACCAACCTTCCCTCAAAAGGTTGAATTGATGGTATAATAAACTGCATATTTTAATTAAATGCATATTTTTGGTATATTTACGTTGTAATATTTTAAATGAAGGGAACATTCATAAGTATTTTTTCCAATGTGGTAATCACGTGGAGCTGTAAGCTTTACTTATAAAACCGTTAATGCAATATTTCGAAAACTGATCAGTTAAAGCAATGATAAGAAGAAAGGAAGAAGCTTGCATGCATGAATGAATGCATGCATGCGTGCTTGAATGAATGCATAAATGAGTGCATGCATGCATGAATGAACGAATGAATGAATGAATAAATGAATGAATGAATGAGTGCTAAGCAAGACAGTGGGATGTCTGACGTTAGTTTTGTTGCTTTTGCTGTTTCTGGGATTATTACCTTAGTTTAAAAGCGCCTCCTTATTGATTTTGGGCAACGATTTCGATCACAAGTTGCTGGATAACAGTGGCGGAATAGTAGTGTCAATCTGTTAGTCTTAATCTCTAGACGTTTCTAATGCCATGTAATTAAGTTTCCTATGCTAAAATTTGGTTCATTTTATAAATAAACAATCTTTCCATTCAGCTGAGAAGATGTCCATGACATAATGATATCACTAATGTTTGCAAGTGTCTCGTTTTTCGCGCGAATTTGTACCATTCCATATCAGGCTCAATTTTTGACTCTATAGTAAACTTTTCTCGCGGGAAAGTGCAAACTACTTTAACAAGCAGTAAAATTGTGAAGCTTGTGGGATGTGGCTTAATGTGACAAAGAATATTGCACAAATTAATTTGTTTAGGTAAGCTGAAACCACATATTGGGCACAATGGCGACAATAAACGCCTGTTTTGCAGACAAAATATGTGACTTCAGCTTACCTAAACACATTAATTTGTGCGATACTCTTTATTTTAGCGAGTGCCGACATAAGAGGACATAAAAGCGATGCTACAATTGGGCCAGGTCGCACTTTCCTTTCCACATTGTCGCCTGTACCAGGCGTTTGGGATCGCGGGGATCGAAGAAAAAATGAGAGAGGCGCAAGTAGCCTGTGTAGCAGGCGGTATTGCAGGCGCGGGGAGTAAACAGCCGTCTCCTACGCGAGCTAATGATTACCGCCAGCTATGTAGGCTATTTGGCTAGCGAACCAACACACCAATCAGAAGCAGGGGTTTCATTAAAGGGGCAGTGTCACGCTATTGTACCATCACTTTAAAAAGTTGAAAACTGCCAATGCATCAGTGGAAACCTTAAAATAATGGTCTAGTTTTGTTGCCAAAGACTGTAGTACTGCATTGACACCATAACCTTCTGTATTCCATCTAAGTTGACGAGGATGGAAATAGATTGAAATTTGAAAAAGCTGGCAAGTTTTTTCAAAATTTCAAGCTGTGCATTGAAAAATCACCAAAATAATTGTTATGGTTAGCTCTTCCTGCTAAAATGCCATTGGAATTCATCGTGCTGATTCTGTAGGAGCATTTTTTGCACGACAACAGGTAAAAGGCAGTAATTTTGGCAGAATTGAACCAAAAACAGCAAAAGTCCAGGTGACAGTGCTCCTTTAAGGTTTTGAGCAGGAAAGGAATTACTTCTCACCGGCGGGCAAATGTGTTTGGATTTAACTTCTTCATCAGTTGATGTCCTCGAGGCAGCAGGCCAAACTATCCTTAGCCAGCCAATTTGCAATGAAACCCCTGTAAGAAGGTCTCGTGATGGATTATTCTCGCGCTCCTCACATGTTTTCTCCGCTGAATCATCACTGTAACTAGAGATTTGTCCAGGATGGAACGCAAATGCGAAAATTACAAAAGTTACTAATTTTAGCTATTGGACAGCGAAAATGTCGAAAAGGACGAATTTGACGAAAATTACAAACATTTCGCTGTTGTACAAAACTACGAATACTGCTTGAGAGCAGAATTTTATTTGTGTGGGGTGCGGTGGGGGCATACAGTCTTAATACACTATGCTTTTTTGAAAGCCACTCTCCCCCCCCCCCCCCCCCAACTTGGACGTAATAAACTGCCGATCCCTTTCGGCCCGAGTAATAAGGAAAACAAAGTAACAAAGAATAAAATGCAACAAAATGCTGTGCTGTTGTCAAAATCTGTTTTTCGTAAAACGAGATTATTTATTATTTGCCCCTTGTCGCTGAGGTGTTACACGGTAGTTTCTTGAAGTCGTGTGAAAGTGTTGCACAAGAACTTTCTAATTAGCCAGCTATTGTCTTCATGGAGGTGGGCTTTACATGAAAATATTTCTTAAACATCATGAAACGATTCGGACAAATAAGTCGAACTCGAACGTCCGGCTGTATTAAGTAAAGTTGCTTCTGAGTCTTTTCCGATGCTAACTACAAAAGATCGAAGAGATAAAGAGAAAGAAAGAATCATTGCGGATGGAGCCAACCCAATGAAATATCTCCGTGATGAAAAGAAAACCTCAACCTTAACCAGACAGAAATCCTTGAAATAAAACTAATTTTTCATTCATTTGGAAGTGTAAGTTGTTGTCCAGGTTGGTCCCAAAAACCCCATGTAAAGGCTAATGACGCTGCTGGTATTCTTTTAATCCGCCAATGATTAGCCACTTGTTCTATAGTACTGTATAACCAAAAGTACGCGGATCCTGAAGAACGGGCCAAATTTTTTCATTCCTATCTGAGTTCGAATTCGTTAAAATTTCCCTTCCTTAGGGTACGTTCTTTGATGATATATTCATCAAGTTACCGGAAAAACTTCATTTACGGCAAAGTTTGCAATGCGGTGCCTATGTCGTCAGTAAATCGGGCAACCATCTCATGGCCTTGTTGAATGCCAGATTTGAAAAATATTGACAGGGCCTGGATAAACACAGATTTATTCTAACAAGTAAACTTTACACGTTGTTTGACCAGTCGTTGCAGTATTTTCTTATGTCCCAAGCCAGAAATAGTAAACACTATTCATTACGCTCTATGAATGTAGGGGTGTTGCTTCAAGATCCTTCAGCAAGATTTAAGTGCACACTAGTTGATAGGGCTTTTTCAGCGTCTGCGCCGAAGTCTTGGAATGCCCAGCCGGCAAACATTAGAAGTCAGACAGACCTTTAAATCCATGCTGAAGACTTATTATTTTATAGAGGTGTTTTGTAATTTCTTATATTAGGTTTCCTTAGTAGTTTTTAACGCGGTAAATTCATAATTAACTTAAGGCTGTAAACATTGTAATATAGTTGTTAGGTTGTAATTCTTTCATATACTTGTTTTTATCATTTGTGTTATATTATTAAGATAGTTATTGTGATGCGCTTTTGTTCATATTTAGATGTAAAAGGCGCAACAGAAGTATTAAAAATCATTATTATTATTATTATTATTAAAATGAAATAAAATAAAAGTATTAACATTATTATTATTATTATTATTATTATTATTATTATTATTATTATTATTATTATTATCATCGTTCCCAGCGGCACTGGTACACGGGTGCTTCCAGGGGATGAATTTGGCGAGTGAAATCGGAGGACTACAATCTGACTAACTTAATGGTCATCGTTAAATTAATAGTTATCGTATTTTTAATGCACGGCTCCATGGGAGAGCACTATTTAGTGAAATGGACTCCGTGGGTAAATTAAGTTTTGATTTGATTTGATTTGATTTGACCGTCATTCGCCCAGATGGCAAGTGCTCCCAAAATTTAGTTTCCAAGCCTGGGAATGTACTGCCAGATCACATGAAACAATCGCCTTCTGTGAATGCTTTCAAGAACCAAATCGAATCTTTTTAAGCTTGCACTGACAACAACTTTTTTCACAGGTCTTTCCTTTCCCAATAGCGACGCGCACTAATGACGTCACAAAATTGGAGCCCCCTGGGTGACTCGGACAAACAAATCGCTTTTCTGTAAGAGTGTGAGTTGAAATTATGTCGTTCGCGAGCAGTTCTCTTCCCTCTTTAACCGTTCTGACTGAAGATGACGATGTTCCCTTCTCCAGATTTTGAAGAGAACCAGAAGACAACACTGTGGGGCAGTTAAAACGGTGGTTGAAGTGCCGGGGTTTCAAATTGAGTGGAAAATGCGATGAACTTGTGTCCGACTGCATCAGAGAATGAAAGAGTGGACATCCCCACACGCTTGATCCGAGTATTAAAGGAACCTCCTGAGTTGGGCTAACTGCGGAAAAATGGCATTTTGCATGTCTCTAAATGTTAAGCTTGCATAAATCAGCTGAATGAACGCAGTGAAAATTCTGTGCACATATGATTGTTCGATTTTCCTTTCTGGAAACAGATAAATACATGTAGTCTCTATCTTATCGAAAACTCACTTGTTCGACCAGTTTTTGCATTTTCCATTGCAGAAGAATCCTTACAAGTCCAGTAGTTGATGGCATGCAAAGGGCAAACGTGGTCGAGAAAATTAAGCAGAATTTATTTGTGTGATCTTCGCAACGAAGTGTTCCATAAGAGCTGGAATCCGCCCCGGCGATATTATCGTAGCGCAGACTACTCACGACTCTGGGAGCATTGCCGCGAACAAGCCCCGAGAGACTTGCTCGCAGGCTACCTTCGCTGTCGGCCGTTGTAGATTTTCCTAACACGTTAGTTGGTATAGATTCAGCAAAATTCTTGTCGATTAGGTTTTCTATCTTTGCCAGTGGCTCTGGTATTTTTTTCTGGCGCTTTTCTCAGTTGGGGCAGACACGCGCATTGTTTGGTGTGAGATTTGCTCACATGATCGGAAAATTTAGTAGTGGGACCGTTTTCTCTGGGCCAGTGAAGGGAACAAAGAGAAGCTTATGCTTCTGGCACAAATGTATATATTTCTGGCCGGGAGATGTTTCTCTCTGTAAAGAATTCCCGTGAACAAGCTATTAGCCAACGTTCGCACTTCCCAATATGTTGCGAAGATTTTGGGAATTGAATAAATACCCAGATTCTTGTCAATCTGATGGATTTTGGGCATTTTTTTGGATACCTCTAGTCCGTTTTGCACTCACACAAACAGCAGTGTTTGGTGCTAACCATTTATCGCCCTTCTGGAAAGCAAATACCACGATTTTACCGATTCTTTCGTGTTTTTGTTCGAAAATTGTCACTCGCGCCTACCATTTTCCTTTAGCGAACTGCAATGTTTGTCCGAGTCACGGCGGGGGACTAAAGTGACAAAATCTAAATAGTGCGCGTTATGGCAAGCCAAATGTAGCAATATTCAACTCATCTAATTTTATATTCAGTTATGTATTTTGTTTTCAACTATTGGTTTAATATTCAACTTTTATTCAACCTTCAACACATCATTCAACATTCAACTAGTCATTCAACGTTCAACTATTAATTTAACATTCAACTATTGATTTAATATTCAACTATTCATTCAACATTCAACGCATCATTCAACATTCAACTATTGATTTAACATTCAACTATTGATTTAACATTCAACTATTGATTTAATATTCAACTATTCATTCAACATTCAACGCATCATTCAACATTCAACTATTCATTCAACATTCAACTATTCATTCAACATTCAACACATCATTCAACATTCAACGAGTCATTCAACCGGTCAGTATAAAAGGTCGACTGTGGAGTGTGGACTGCGGACCCGGACTGCGGACTGGGTATAAAACGCGGACTGAGTATAAAATTAGGACTGAAGGCTGCAGACTAGCTACAAAACAATGTGCAAAAGGCGGGTGTAGTCATGGCCCACCCTATGGCCTCCCGGCGGTCTTTTTTTTTTTTTTTAACTCAGTTCATCCTGTGTAAACTGAACGTTTTCCATCAACACTCCCTGTCATACCAACGACTCTCTTGGTGGCGGTTCGCTCAAAATTTTCAGTGTTAAACAGACTCGTGGTAGATTGGAATCAGGAAAACCAGAATGCCGTATAAATACAACTTTCGGGCAGCTATCAAGAGGCTATGGTCCTATTCCGTGCAGATCATCCAGCGAACTGGGTCCCAGTTTCTGTCGCTTGCGTGAACCAGCGATGACTGAAGAATCCAAACCAGCTTGAAATAGTGTAGCATCCAAGCATGTAATACACCTGCCTGTAGCCTTTACGATATGAAACGTAATTATTTTAATACTGAAGGCCTCATGTTTTCCCGTCGTTGGAACCGTCGACAGTGTAAAGTTTATGCACATGTCATTGGCTTCCCAGTGGGGTCTACTCCCGGGCCTACCAGGGAGACATGTGGGGGACAATAAGGAGATGGATGTGATTCTTTGCCCGAGGGTAGGGGAAAATCTTGACATTGTTTTACATCACAGATTAGGGGTGGGGAAATTCACAAGTTTGAAAACGACGTCACGGGGATTTTCAGCTGAGAGGCACCTTGTCTTGAGAGATTCCCCAACCCGCGGGGGAAATTCCTCAATTTTACAATCCCCCTGGTTAGCCCGGGGGTCGATCCCACGGGGAAGCCGATGACATATGCAGTATATTACATTGCGTTACGCCTGATGGTCAGAGCACATAGATCAGGTGTTTATTCTTATATACTTTTGAAACAAAAATTGAAAGTAAGTCCAGCTCCAAGGTTTTTTTTTTCTCTCCTCAATCTTTTTCTTCAAAGAACATTTTGGGAATTGCGACAGTAAACATAATTTGGGACAGCATCAACAGAAGCAAATGCACGTGCATTACCGTGGGAACGGTGAACAGTGATTGGTTGAAGTTTTCCCAAAATTTACATACCTCAGGAGACGTGATTGTCTTGGAATTTTGGAAAACATTTAATTTAAAAAGAACTAAAGGTCCAAAATATTCCGAATTCAGTTCTACCACGAGTCTGCTTAGCAAATTTGAGCGAAACGCCGCCGAGAGAACAGAAGAGAGTCGTAGGTATGACAGATTGACGGAGAAGGTTGTTTACACAGGTTTCCAGCAATGCTGAACCGAGTGTTTTGCACTTTGTTGACAGCTGTATTATCTTAGCAAGAAGACCCGTCACGCGAGATTCCCGCCATTTTTATCATATTTAGCCAATCATATTATACCTCCCTCGTGGAAAATCTAACAATCGAAGAGAAAGGACCCTGTTATTGAAAACAGTATGTTCGTGTTTTTTGCACTGAAAAGGAAAATAATTTTACTAGAAAACATTGCAAAAATATTGAAAAACTTAACCATCTCGGTTAAAATTTTAAAATAGCCTGTTTTAAACGGGATTACGCCTCGCAAAATTGAAAGTATATCAACAATACTATAGAAAAAGTTTGCTGTTGAAGTCTCGTTTTCGATTATATCTGATTTGTTAAGAATGACGGTTAGTTGGCTTATATGTATCATTTATTTTCAGTTGACTAGCTAGCTTGTGCAAAGTGGAATTGCGCATTAAACTAGTTCAAAACAACTGGTAGATGGTGTGGACATTATTTTCCTGGTGTGTCTTCAAATCCAGTAGCACGCTATAAACCCGCGGTGCGAAACACCGAGTTTTAAAAAATTGACCACCAGTAGGCCATAGGGTGGGCCATAGCCTACACCATGGCCTACGCCACGGTTTGTCCATACCCGCCTTTTGCACAGTGTTTTGTACTCAGTATGCGTTTGGTTCCTAGTCCTCATTTTACGGTCCAGTCCGCAGTCCACAGTCCGCAGTCCGGGTCCACCGTCCACAGTCCACAGTCGATCTTTTCTACTGACCGGTTGAATGACTCGTTGAATGTTGAATGAAGCGTTGAATGTTGAATGAATAGTTGAATGTTGAATGATGTGTTGAATGTTGAATGAATAGTTGAATGTTGAATGATGCGTTGAATGTTGAATGAATAGTTGAATATTAAATCAATAGTTGAATGTTAAATCAATAGTTGAATGTTAAATCAATAGTTGAATGTTGAATGATGCGTTGAATGTTGAATGAATAGTTGAATATTAAATCAATAGTTGAATGTTAAATCAATAGTTGAACGTTGAATGACTAGTTGAATGTTGAATGATGTGTTGAAGGTTGAATAAAAGTTGAATATCAAACCAATAGTTGAAAACAAAATACATAACTGAATATAAAATTAGATGAGTTGAATATTGCTACATTTGGCTTGCCATAGGACGGTGGACCCGGACTGCGGACTGTGGACTGCGGACTGGACCGTAAAATGAGGACTAGGAACCAAACGCATACTGAGTACAAAACACTGTGCAAAAGGCGGGTATGGACAAACCGTGGCGTAGGCCATGGTGTAGGCTATGGCCCACCCTATGGCCTACTGGTGGTCAATTTTTTAAAACTCGGTGTTTCGCACCGCGGGTTTATAGCGTGCTACTGGATTTGAAGACACACCAGGAAAATAATGTCCACACCATCTACCAGTTGTTTTGAACTAGTTTAATGCGCAATTCCACTTTGCACAAGCTAGCTAGTCAACTGAAAATAAATGATACATATAAGCCAACTAACCGTCATTCTTAACAAATCAGATATAATCGAAAACGAGACTTCAACAGCAAACTTTTTCTATAGTATTGTTGATATACTTTCAATTTTGCGAGGCGTAATCCCGTTTAAAACAGGCTATTTTAAAATTTTAACCGAGATGGTTAAGTTTTTCAATATTTTTGCAATGTTTTCTAGTAAAATTATTTTCCTTTTCAGTGCAAAAAACACGAACATACTGTTTTCAATAACAGGGTCCTTTCTCTTCGATTGTTAGATTTTCCACGAGGGAGGTATAATATGATTGGCTAAATATGATAAAAATGGCGGGAATCTCGCGTGACGGGTCTTCTTGCTAAGATAATACAGCTGTCAACAAAGTGCAAAACACTCGGTTCAGCATTGCTGGAAACCTGTGTAAACAACCTTCTCCGTCAATCTGTCATACCTACGACTCTCTTCTGTTCTCTCGGCGGCGTTTCGCTCAAATTTGCTAAGCAGACTCGTGGTAGAACTGAATTCGGAATATTTTGGACCTTTAGTTCTTTTTAAATTAAATGTTTTCCAAAATTCCAAGACAATCACGTCTCCTGAGGTATGTAAATTTTGGGAAAACTTCAACCAATCACTGTTCACCGTTCCCACGGTAATGCACGTGCATTTGCTTCTGTTGATGCTGTCCCAAATTATGTTTACTGTCGCAATTCCCAAAATGTTCTTTGAAGAAAAAGATTGAGGAGAGAAAAAAAAACCTTGGAGCTGGACTTACTTTCAATTTTTGTTTCAAAAGTATATAAGAATAAACACCTGATCTATGTGCTCTGACCATCAGGCGTAACGCAATGTAATATACTGCATATGTCATCGGCTTCCCCGTGGGATCGACCCCCGGGCTAACCAGGGGGATTGTAAAATTGAGGAATTTCCCCCGCGGGTTGGGGAATCTCTCAAGACAAGGTGCCTCTCAGCTGAAAATCCCCGTGACGTCGTTTTCAAACTTGTGAATTTCCCCACCCCTAATCTGTGATGTAAAACAATGTCAAGATTTTCCCTACCCTCGGGCAAAGAATCACATCCATCTCCTTATTGTCCCCCACATGTCTCCCTGGTAGGCCCGGGAGTAGACCCCACTGGGAAGCCAATGACATGTGCATAAACTTTACACTGTCGACGGTTCCAACGACGGGAAAACATGAGGCCTTCAGTATTAAAATAATTACGTTTCATATCGTAAAGGCTACAGGCAGGTGTATTACATGCTTGGATGCTACACTATTTCAAGCTGGTTTGGATTCTTCAGTCATCGCTGGTTCACGCAAGCGACAGAAACTGGGACCCAGTTCGCTGGATGATCTGCACGGAATAGGACCATAGCCTCTTGATAGCTGCCCGAAAGTTGTATTTATACGGCATTCTGGTTTTCCTGATTCCAATCTACCACGAGTCTGTTTAACACTGAAAATTTTGAGCGAACCGCCACCAAGAGAGTCGTTGGTATGACAGGGAGTGTTGATGGAAAACGTTCAGTTTACACAGGATGAACTGAGTTAAAAAAAAAAAAAAGACCGCCGGGAGGCCATAGGGTGGGCCATGACTACACCCGCCTTTTGCACATTGTTTTGTAGCTAGTCTGCAGCCTTCAGTCCTAATTTTATACTCAGTCCGCGTTTTATACCCAGTCCGCAGTCCGGGTCCGCAGTCCACACTCCACAGTCGACCTTTTATACTGACCGGTTGAATGACTCGTTGAATGTTGAATGATGTGTTGAATGTTGAATGAATAGTTGAATGTTGAATGAATAGTTGAATGTTGAATGAATAGTTGAATATTAAATCAATAGTTGAATGTTAAATCAATAGTTGAATGTTAAATCAATAGTTGAATGTTGAATGATGCGTTGAATGTTGAATGAATAGTTGAATATTAAATCAATAGTTGAATGTTAAATTAATAGTTGAACGTTGAATGACTAGTTGAATGTTGAATGATGTGTTGAAGGTTGAATAAAAGTTGAATATTAAACCAATAGTTGAAAACAAAATACATAACTGAATATAAAATTAGATGAGTTGAATATTGCTACATTTGGCTTGCCATACCATACATAGGCGTCGCTATTATTTATTATTTGTTTGCTAATTTTCGCGACGGTGAAAACTGGTGACGAGCGCTGTTCTATCCCATGAGTCATTGGGGAAGTACACAGTTTCTCAAATAGAAACCATGGCAACAAAACGCCGCCAAATAGCAACGATAGCGGCCATGTTTGTTAGTGAGAACTTTTGAAGTGGAGAGAAAAGAGCTTAGGAGGAAATCGGTGCAAAACGTATAAACGTTTTTTATTTCAGAAAAGACAGAAAGATGACTTCTCTTCCATTTCTCCCTGGAAATACGTTTACAGATCCGACGGTAGGTTTATTTTTGGTAAAGTTTGCATGATGTAGTACGTACGAAAATCAAATTTCATTGCATCTTACATTACCTGCTGTCTGTGTTTAAAATAACATTTTGTACTCAGCTTGGCTTCGAAACCTTAGAATTTCACCATAAAGCAGTTGAAATGTTAGTAAATTTAAATCAGGCTGTAAAACTTAAGCTTTTTTATCTTCTCTTATTTAGAAAACCAAATTTCATCGACCTCAAACACTTGGATGGATGAATGGTTACTCCATACCAATAGCTCCTCAGATTGGCATCGGTGGAGACCCAATTCCAGTGAATAAACTGACACAGGAGGAGTTGGACGAGCTAGCATATCTTAAGCCCTCGTTAACTTACGGACAGAAGGTTCAGGCGCCTCCGGAAGACTTTGTGCCTGCTCATGTAGGATTTGACAAGAAAGTTTTACTTTTCTTTGGGTACTTCAAGCAAACTGTGCATGAGTCTGCCAATGAATATTACAGAGTTCGCCCCGTAAAAGTTTATTACTACTTGGAGGATGACTCTATCGCAGTTGTGGAACCAGTAGTAAACAACAGGTAAGTAGATATTCGTAGAAAAATGGTGCTGTATATTTTCTCCCCTCACTAGTGGTAAATTAATCTTCTACAACAAATCAAAGGGAAATATTAACCTGATTAATCCAGGCGGTCATTATTGAAGGTTATGCACAGTTTTGTCGTCAGCTTTCCCATGGGGTTGAACCCCAGGCTAACCAGGGGATTTTAAAAACAGTCAAACAAACTTTAGGAATTTCCCCCAGGGGGAACAAAGTCCCCTGGGTGAGGTGTCTCTCAGCAGAAAACCCCCCTGACATCCTTTACAAACTTGATCATTCCCCCACCCCTTAATCTTTGATTGTAAAACAATGTAGAGATTTTCCCATACCCTAGGCCAAAGAATATCCATTTCCTTGTATTCCCCTACATATCTCCCTAGTTGGCTTGGGGGTTGACCCCACAGGGAAGCCAATGACATGTGCATTATATAACAACCAAAAGGAATACTAACACAATTAATCTTGGCAGTCATAACTGAAGCTTAGGTATATCTACCAGGGGCTTGTTGTAAGTGGACACCCTTCAGCAGCTGATCAAGTATCTTCTCACAGACTGAGATGTTGTGAACTTCCTCTTTCTCAGACTTTCAGGAACTTACGAGTCTAGTCTCTATTCTTCTTTTCCATGTTTGGGAAGGAGTGATATGATATGGCTGTAAACACTCTACTCATTAATCATCATACTCATGGTAATGTTTGGTCCTGGAAAAGTAGTTATCATTAACTGCTTTTTCTTAAATTGTACATTGCTACATCACCAACACATCTGCATAGTTTATTTATTAATAAGAACTTTTTTAAAATTCTCAGTGGGATCCCTCAAGGAAAACTCATCAAGCGGCAGCGTTTACCAAAGAATGATCTTGGTGAATATTGGCACTGGAAGGACCTCAATCTGGGCATCAATGTCACCTTTTATGGGAAAGTCTTCCATCTTTATGACTGTGATGGCTGGACTAAGGTGGGCACGTGAATCATTGTATATTTAACAATTATTCACCGAAGTGAAGGTGAATAGTGGTGGATCGCGGCGAGGTAAATATCCACCACTTTCACCGACACTGAGGTGAATAATTGTTTTAGTATATACCACACAAGCTGAATATTTAGCGGACTAAAACATTACTTTATGTGTGACAATATACTGACGAGCAGTCGGAAATTGTAAAATCTCGCGCGCTGGCTGCTCGGAGGTGAAGAGTAATTGCTAATCACCTCCGAGTTAACCAATCAGAGCGTGCAAAAAGCACTAATAATTCACTTGTGTGGTATATACTAATGATCACTATTACCTACTCAGGCTCAGGAGCCAGGAGGTTTAATATGGGCAGAATGCAGTAGCTATTTTCAAAGAGATGTTTCATTCTCAAGACATAAGGCTTTAGAGTAGCAGACCTTCACTCCTTGATTTGGTTTCTTCAGGAATACTTGGCTAGTGAAGGAATAGAACTTAATGAGCCACAGATGCTAGAAAAGGATCCTTACACTGAATCCCGCAAGCAGCCCCTGCGCAGCTACAAGACACCTTCCTCATTTGACAAACTGAAACAGTTCTTGGAGTTGGACAGGAAAGTCCTGAGATTCTACTGTGTCTGGGATGATAGGGACAGTATGTTCGGAGAAATGAGGCCATGTGTAAGTACTTTAATAAGGTTTTTACTTTTCACTGCCTGGACTAACTTATTTTATATACCCTCATCTGATGCTGTTATTTCACTGAGTGTTATCAAATTTGTCTTGCTGTAGATCATTCATTACTACCTGGTAGATGACACTGTGGAAATAAGAGAAGTACACAGTGCTAATGATGGAAGGGACCCCTTCCCTGTCCTTGTGTGTCGACAAAGGCTACCAAAAGACAGAACTCAAGTAGAATGTAAGCATCCAGTAACCTCTGATACACACTCAGTACAATGTGTTTGCAATACAGGGAGAAGTAAGATTATGAATGTAGCTTTGTACGAAAGACTTTTTCATTCTCAATACTTGCCATTGCCATATTGCTGCTGCAAGAAGAAATCAAATAATATTGTTATTGATAATCCTAATAATTATTTGTGGTTCTGTTTCTGTCCTATGCAGCATCGTTTCCTTCCTGTGTTCTTGAATTGTCTGATCACGAAATCAAGGATTGGTTCACTCCACGTGATTTTATGGTTGGCCAAACTCTCTTCATCCTGGGAAGAAGATTTCTCCTGTATGACTGTGATGAATTTACAAAGTACTACTACAGTAAAAATTTTGGAATTAATGACTTCAAAGCAGTCGATGTGCAAGGAGCTCCAAAAGAACCCATACCAAAGGTATTGTTCATTGTGATAGTCATAGAATGTAAACAGTTCTTACTACTTTGGACTAATTATTATCATTGCTAATCAAGACCTATGCTCAACAACATTCATCTGAGTGATCACACTTTACAAATTTATCCACTGCCATTAGAATTAAAACCCCTCTTTATGAGACAGGTATTGCTTTCAGCCTTAGAAGTATACCTGATTGTTTTAGCAATGCATTAAGACTATCATTTTATTTGATTTACAAAGCTTTGATAATTGTTTTTAGGATGTTCCCCCATACAATGGGTTTGGTTCCCTTCAGGACAGCCTTCAATCTTGCCTGTCTCTGGTACCCCATCCTCCAAAGAAAGACTTCATCAAAATGTTGGAAAATGATCACAAAGTCCTGAGATATGCTGCAACAATGGTAAGGCAAATAGAATATTCAGGTAGATTTTTGAGCCCCCAATAAGACACTACAGTACAGGACATGGGGGACATGTCGCACAATTTGTTCAACAACAGTACATTTATTTTGTCATATGGTGGTAAGTTTACATTGTATACTTTTGATGACATGGACGCTGCCAATTGAACAAATTCATAAAATCTATGTACTATTTCCATGAAGATTCTACTGTATTCTTATGTAAATTAGAAAATTTAGAGAATTAGCTATTTTGTTGCCTTTTGTGTGTGTGAGAATAATTTATTATCATTATTTCCTTTTTTAATGATTTTTTATATATTTTTTTTGTTAGAATATTATTGACCTATTAAATGAAACCTCAATTTGAGATGCTTGTTTCTTTCAGGAGAGCTTCCGACCAGAGGATAAGAATAGGAGGTTCATCATTTCTTACCGCCTAGCTGATGACATGCTGACAATCTACGAGCCTCCAGTTAGAAATGCAGGGATCATTGGTGGTCAATTCCTTGAACGAACACATGCAACTAAACCAGGATCATCTGTTGATAACCCTGAATTCTACACCCCAGCTGACTTTCAGATCGGAGCTCTCATACAGATCTTCAAACATCGGTTCAGAATAACTGATGCTGATGAGTATGTGTTAAAGTACCTGGAATCGCATGCTCAGGTGTACCCCATCGCCACCATAAATTCCATCAGAGAAAAGCATGGCAGACCACCCACAACCACTGAAGAGCTGTTGGCGAATGTGCCACAGAGGGATACCGATCCAAACTTGTGGAAGAGTCAGCCCAATGGAATTAAGACAGAATACCAGCGAAGGTAAGGGTACTTTTCTGGAGGCTGAGAGAAGCAAATTAAGTGGAAAACACTTGGTTGGGATAAAGGTCATGTAATTTGAAAGGCGTTCTTGTTGCTGTCTGCCATTATCTGACCTTACCCCTCATCCACCTGTAGAGTTCCAATTTTTTCTGCATTTTTATTGAACAAGTGTCAATTTTTAATTTCTTTTTACTTCATGTGCATTATCTAGAATTAAGGTTGGGCTTACTGCAGTTGGTTTGACATAGCTCTCAGTGGTCTGTTTAGAAAATGTTGTTCTGACCTATCTGGTAGTTTTGTAAAAGCTGGCATACTGTTCATACCAATGTCCTTTGAAATTGTGGAATTTTCATTCTGTAGATAAAACTATCAAAATAATGATGATGATGATGATGATGATGATGATGGTGATAAATGTATTGAGTGTTATGTGAAAGAAGTGTTTGTAGCCTGCGTAGCAGAAACCCTACAGAAATGCTTGCTACGCAGGCTAAATTATTTAGATGGAGCAATTTAAGTGGGCAAATAAAACTGTTATTCTTCAAAATGCCAGCATGTCCAAAGAGTAAAAATTATGCTTTCAGTTGCTAATTGAGTTCTTTTACCTCTTGCAGGTTTTAAATGATGACAACAGTCAACATTTGAAAAAGGAACATTTAAGTGATTGAATAATAACATCCAAGACAAATTTTGTAAATTAAAAGGTTTATTTTGTCTACTAGGAACTTTCACCACTTTAACCAGGTCACTTTAAACAGAAGAAAAATAATGTTAAATATTGTAAATACCGACGCTCAAGAGCAATGAAAGGAACTTTGGTCCTTTCACATATTTTAAGTTGCATAAATTGAAGTCCAGAAGTCATTGTACTAAGTTTGGCTTTTGTTTTACACATTTTTCATCTCTGATATTCATTCAGAAAAGTCAAAATAATGTTTCCTTGTATAACAGGACTGTAGTCTTAAGGCAGGGATGAGATAGAATAAAAGACATAAATCCTTTCGTTTCAGCATTATTGACTGTTTGTCATTCCTCTTTATCCACCACATTTGTTATCCACTTAAGAAAATAATGCATTTTTAACTTTCACATCCTAATGAAGGATTGCAGGTACAAAAATTCGCTGCAAATCTAGTTTAGTTTTAATCTGTTAGCTTTTTGGTGCCACCCTCTTTAAATATTGCTATCTTATCTTATCTTATCTAAACATGTCAGCGTACAAAAACTGTAAGGGATGACATTAGTTTTTCATGAAGAATTTCTCTGTGAATAGGCATCTAAAAGATGCTCTTAATGTGAGAAGACAAGTGTGATTCAATCCTGTGTTAATTGTATTCAAACTGCATTCTAGTAACTCCATTCCCTTTCCTCTGCCGATTTCTGTCTTGTTGCTTGCACATCTTTAATCTCATCACGCAACTTTCCACTCCAGTTGTTTGGTCTGCAAAAGAAATCAAATAAAAACAAGTAACTTTGCTTGGTTTGCTAAATTGTCTGGCACAAGCATGTTTCTGATTTCATATATTCTAGCACAACAAGGGTTTGCGTTATTTGCACATGTCCTGGAGGACACAAACCATCAAAATAAATAATAATGGGGTATTGACCTCCCTAGGCTCTCCATTAATTTTTTAGTTATACAATTTGGAATTCACCAGACACACATAAGATGCACAAAAGTATGCAAAACAATAAAACTCAAATTAGTCACACTCAAATTGCATCCTTCTATTCTTTTACCTATATGCAAATGAAGTGGGAAGGCAATAGGGAAAAGGTTCCAATATTTCTTGTAGCCTTGTCTATTGCTCAATCCATTGCATGCTGATTGACAATACAGTAATAACGAGAAGAGTATGCCTGTTGTCTAAAATTGATGTAACATTCTAGAAATTGTTTTTTTGCTTTACCTTTCTGCAGTGCATGGATCTGTTCATCTATCCTTCCTTCTCTCTACATTTCTTGTTAAACATCGCTAGCATGTCCATTAGTTTAAGATTCCCTGTTTTCATTGTCAGAGTGTCTTTGTCATCTTTTATCAGGAAAAAAAACAGCAGATTGTAGGTTAGGTTTTTCACCCCCAGAGGCCTATAACAATGTTCTAATTCCTGAATCAGTGGAAGAAATTTGATAATGAAAAATGACCACTGAAATTAAAGCTCTTATGCACCACCCTCCAGTGGTATGGTGAATGGTCAGTTCGAGTTTGACAAATTGAATGTGGAGTAATTACATGTAGCATTGTCTGTACTCTTATCGACAACAATATTTGTCATCACAGTGGTCAAAATGTTGTGGACTCACAAGGTGCAGCCAAGTGAGTCCATAACAAATTTCTAAACCACAAGTTCCATGTTTTTTTGCCACAAATTATACCAACATCAAAGAAATGAAAAATGCATTGTGTGCCATGTTGACGTTAGCAGAATTGTCTAGACTCTAACTGACAAATGGTAAATTAGCTAATGAGATAGATAGACACCTTTATTTAAAAACAAAATAAATAGGTAAGACCTCAGGGTAGTCCCTTCAGGGAGCTTACAAAGCATCTCTGCTATCAAAAGGAGCTCTGAGGTCATTACCTATTATTAGATTAAAAGATTACCAGCAATTGTTGTAAAAATGTTATTAAACCATGATTTTTGGAGTGCTCTTTCTTTTTGACCAAATGTGACAGCATACAGCCTAATTCCATTTACAAGTTCCCCTCATATAATTATGCCTATCCCTTTCCTCAGGACATAGCTATTATATCCACTTGGCCAGAAAGGAAACCATGGAAATAGGAATTTCTACAGAAGACAAATTTTGTTTCATGATGCTGCATCTTTGCAGGAGAATAAGTAACAGTGTTGTTCATTGTTTGATCAGAAATTTGTTCTTAGTCTTACCAAACATAGACAGTTAACTTACTAAAGACGACTTCAACAACAGGTTCTGATCTATCATTCCTGATGTCTGAAACAACTTGACATTTCGTGTTGGTATCCCTCATGTTTTTACACAAAACTCTTGCCAGGAACTCCCTGATAAAAAAACAAAAAAACTTTTTTTGCACCAATATCTGTTACACAAAGTGTAATCAGTAACCTAATCACCCTTTCATTGAAAAATTGAATTCAAACTTGACACAACTCTTGCTCAATTTTTTTAATCTTTAAATTCTTTCCAACAGAATGTATTCATTTTTTCCATAATGAAGCAGAACAAGCTTGCAAACATAACATGCAAATATAATTTTAATATATTCCCCCACAAGAACCTCCATTGTAAGCTGTATACAGTTTAATAACAAAGAATAAGAACATGGTTGCTTATTTGAGCCTTGGATTCCTGTGCTAGTAGACCCTAGTACAAGGAAACAGTACCTCGTCAGCCCAGTCAAAATGTACCAATAGCTGGCAATTTTGCCACCTACAGCAGAGAAGTTGCACCATATTTGCCACTTAGTGTAACATAGTTGATGAGAAATACTTGCTTAATACCTCTGCTTTTCCTGATCAAATTACTGGTGGCAAATGGTAATTGGAATAGAAAGCCCTTGAAAAGCTGTCAAAATCGAGAAGAGTTTACCCCTAAGGCACCCCAGCTGGAACCAACTGAAGCAGTTATTTCAAAATTTTGGGGGTTGAATGTCCCCCATCCCCTTAGAAGGCCCTTGCTGCCTTCTACTCCTTTTATCCTGCCTACTGCTAAACAGAGTTAGGCCTGCTCCAAACGTCACACTATTGCTGTGCAGCACAACTAGCTACGTAGCACAGCTCAGCAGGCCTTGTCGTGCCACATGGCAGAAGCTCAACTAGCTTGGTTTCAAACTGTGTGCTCTTGTCGTGTTTTGCACCTTTTACGAATACATATTATTTTTAATTTGATGCGACTTCATTAAATTTGACGTTTGAACCAATGCCTTGCTATAGCCATGCCACTGCCAGGTCAAATTCATTTAAGTGCGGCATGTTAGTAGCACAACATTTGGAATTGGCCTTAGGGATCGACACCTCATCTTGGGAGATTTAGCAATTTCCGACCACTTGTCGGTATACCGTAAAAGCTCCATTAAACCCCGGAGGGCTTATTTAATTTCAGGGGTTTATTAGAGAGGGGGGGCTTAATACAGAAGTGGGGCTTATTTCAAATCTTAAACACCCTGTTTTCATCTTAACACATTTTTGTACAAAACTCAAACAGCTACAATGAAATTTCATTATCTAATAAAGAGCAGCAAACAGTATTATGTGTTTGAGTGGATATTTGTTTAAAAAACCAACCAATTGGACCACATGAAGTTGATTTCGTAAGAAGGAATTGGAGTCACTAATTACGAAATCTCATGTCCCAAAAGGGGGAGGCGGCTTATTACAAAAAACAACTTCCAAATGGGGGTCTTATTAGAGAGGGGGTGGGTTAATAGAGAAGGGGGCTTAATAGAGCTTTTACGGTATGGTCACACATAAAAATTATAATGTTTTGGTCTGCTAATTATTCAGCTTGTGTGGTATTTACTAAATACATAAAAATTATAATGTTTTGGTCTGCTAATTATTCAGCTTGTGTGGTATTTACTAAACATAGTAAATATCCACCACTATTCACCTCCACTCCGGTGAATAATTGTTAAATATCCGATCAACCCAAAAGATTATATGTACTAGTCTGTTGACACCGGTACATGAAATTTTAACTTTGGAAGAGGAGGACTGGGCCTGTAGAAACCATCGGGGCTGTCATTCTAGTCAAAAGCTATATATTTCGATAAATATAAGTTCAGTCAGAAAATAGATCGTTTACTTTTCTTTACCTCGCCGTTGCCGTTTTAGGATCGAAGGGACAGAACGAAACAGTCACTTTTGCGACTTGTTTAAGAGAAGCACCCCTGATGGCCGCCATTTTGAATAGTCACTGCATCACGTGTCTTCTATTGATGACATCATAACTTCAAACTTGTTTGTCCGGTTTTTTGAGCGTGAGTGTTTCTTTGAGCGCCATCTTTCGGATGGTTTTGAAAGTCACGTTCTTTGAGTTAAAAATGCCTAGAACCACTCGAAGAAAGCGTTCTCTCAGCTCTGGAGAGGACAATTCAATAACTTACTATTCGAAACATCGATGTTTGGACAGGGAATACAGTCCTGTCTCGGACAATCGCCATTTTAAACGATACAGCTCGAGAAGTCGAAGCCGAGAGCGTCGGAGACATAATCGCCATTGTTCACGAAACAGAAGTCATAGTACGCGACGTAGCGATAGAAAGTCGAGAAGGCAGAAGCATCGCCATGACCATTCTACTGTTTCTACGGTAAGAAGCGAAATTCTTCCTCTCTCTAAAATAAAGTTATTAGCGAATCTCGAGGTTACACAATATTATGCAAGGACGGTTGAAAGATCGTAGAAGGCATATTTTTGTAAACACAATAAGCTTACTTACAAATTATGGTTAAAATATATTGAAATTTGCCATAACTGTAAATTTCTTTGATCTCAAATATGCGCATTCTGGTAGTAAACCCTAGCATTTCTAAATTTTATTGTAATTGACCAAAGCTATCAATTTCATAAGAAATCAAGGAAATCACAATAGTGGCACGTGCTTTTAGAAGCAGTCATCGGTCACGATTGCTAGTATTTGAACCAAGCAATTGTGGGTTCTCTTATATGCAAATCCCTTCAAGAATTAACCAAGGTTTGTTGTTTGGTAAGGTTTTCATCATTCCAATTTGTTTGAGGATTCTGGGTATGTGACGACTTTTTGATGAATTGTATTCATGGTTGCATAAAGGCCCTGGCAAATGAGGACACATTGTTGTGGACACATTGTTGCTCGTGATGTTTCTAGGGTGAGTAAACAAGCGGGACACAACACAAATGTTGTGTTTCCATATTGTGCAAACTGGGAAACATTTGTTGAGGACACAAATGTGTGTCTGCAACAAAACTTGTGCGCGCGGGCAAACAGGAAAATATTTGTGCCCGCAACAACAGGGTTCGTACAGGTCCTGGAAAACCTGGAAAGTCATGGAATTTTATGATTTCATTTTCCAGGCCTGGAAAGTCCTGGAATTAGGTTTGGGTCCTGGAAATTCATGCAAATTCATGGAAAATCAGCAGGCTTTCTTAAGTGGAGAACAATGTAGATCCAAAGTTACAAAAATTAACCGACAAGTCCAAATATATGATTTATTTCAGTAGAAATAAACATAGCACGTGTTGCAAGATTACGCTTGTGAACATTTTTGTTGTTATTTTGACATTACTGTCTCAAAACAGTTGCTTAACTTAGGTCATGGAATTTTCAAAAAGTCATGGAAAAAGTCCCGGAAAGTCATGGAATTTTCACAGCTCAAAAGTGTATGAACCCTTACCATTGTGTCCGCAACAATGTGTCCTCATTTTCCAGGGCCTTGACATTGTTCAAGTTTTGGATTTTGCCAACCTAGATGTACAAATATATCAGCAGTTATATTCCATACACATACAATGTACATTGTAATGTAACAGAGCCAAATTTACATTGGATTTACAGTCAAGCAAAATCTTCTCTCAGGAGTTGGAGTCTTCTAATGACTGTCAAATAAAATGGGTAAAATGCAGTTAATTAAAGGAAAATCATACTTCCTTTGTTGACTGCAGGAAATTTGTCTAGGTTTGTTGTTGGTTGGTTCCTATCCCTGTATGCTTGGGTTAAAACTAAACCTTGGGAGGTTGCAAAAAAGAAAGATGTTTATCTGTTAAACCCATGCACAGTTCCTTGAACATTAGCCAAAATGAAGGTTTACAAAATTACTTTTGACAGTCAATTAGAAATTGCTCTGACTCTCCTTTTTATGAATAAAACTCATGTGCTTGCTGTGTGTGTATATTTTGCTATTTTCTATATGTTTGAAAATGGGGCGGATCTGCGGACATGATCATGCTGATGCAAATTATGATGGGCTGAAATGCTACCGCACCACCTGTGAATTATGTCTATGAATGAATGAATCACACATGTCAAATGGATGCACTTCCCGGCCGGTAACAGAAGCCGACAAGCGTGGAAGATACGAGTAGAGACTTGTCAAGCACCAAGGATGATGAGGACGGTCACCTGATATATCGCCATGGCGACATGCTGAACTCCAGATGTACTAATTTTTCTTGTTTCATACAGTAGCCGGTAGATACTTGTTACTAATGCATCATAATGCCTGGAACTGTTTGTTGTCTTTAATTAAAATTAATTAAAATTTTGCATCATCACTGGTTATCAGTGGTGTCCAAAAATGCACCTTTTATCATCTGTGTCTTCTTTGCTATATTTGAATGTGTCTTGTGCCCAGAAGAATCCAATCCTTGAAGTGTAAAACTGGGCACAAGTTGATACATGTAGATTCCAATTTAAAACACTTCTACTGATTGAAGTCTCTCCTTGCAATAAATTTGCATTGCTGTGGAAATTTGACAAGATATTCTTATAGACAAGGTCTTAACTTTTGTTTTGTTTGTTTTCAGATGAGATTGGTAGTTTATTAGGTGAGGGAACGTTTGGAAAAGTTCTTGATTGTTACGACAGGTGAGTATTAACTGTTCCTTGATCAGCCGCTTTTGCCCTTTACATTGCCCTAGAAATGTAAGAGAATTGGCATGTTAAGGATGTTGTTTGACATTCTACCACTTATATACTGCTCTCTTTTTTTTTTTAGGAAAACCAATACATATGTTGCAGTGAAAGTGATCAAGAATGTTGAAAAATACAGGTTTGTGTGCAATTGTGTAAAAGTGGTACAATGGAACTCTGCTCTACAAACACAGTCCTTTTTGTCCTGTCAACTAATTTAGGTTTATATATTTTCTCTTAAATTAGCCTGCTTAATACAGATGGGGAATGATGTGCATGAAATAAATCATACAATGAAGTCCTGAAACTTTTTCAGGCTTCTTTTGGCAATCGCATAAATTGCGTTCACAACTGCGAGGATCATTCTTACAGATACTCAGATAATGCAGACACTTTGGTATGTCCCTGTGGTTATTTACGGGGAGCAGGGTTGGCGCAGTGGTGAGAGCGCTCGCCTTCCACCAATGTGTCCCGGGTTCGATTCCTGCACTTGGTGTCATATGTGGGCTGAGTTTGTTGGTTCTCTACTCTGCTCCGAGAGGTTTTTCTCCGGTTACTCCGGTTTTCCCCTCTCCCCAAAAACCAACATTTGATTTAATTTGATTTGATTTGAGATTTGTAATTAGTAGGCGAAGAGCCACCTTGTGGAAGTACTACTAATAAATCGTTATTATTATTATTATTACCTGGGCTCCACTGTGTTTGTAATCCAAATTTTGGAACCAGTAATATTTTTTCACTGTTTCAGGGAAGCTGCCAAGTTAGAAATTAAAGCTCTTGAGAAGATCCAACAGAGAGACAGGAATAGCAGGAGGTAAGTAAATTTTTAATTTTGTGAACTGCAGTTCTGACCCAGTACATTTGCACCAGCTACATGTATAACCATGTTAGGCAGAACTTGAATGGCATCACAAAAAGGGTATCTAATAAGATTGGCAGTTGCCTATCAACCAGCAAGGTTGGCATAGTGGTGAGAGCGCTTGCCTTCCACCAATGTGTCCCGGGTTTGATTTCCAGACTCAGCGTCATAAGTGGGCTGAGTTTGTTGGTTCTCTACTCTACTCCAAGAGGTTTTTCTCCGGGTACTCCGGTTTTCCCCTCTCCCCAAAAACCAACATTTGATTTGATTTGATTTGATTTATTTAGAGTTGATTTGATTTAAAAATTGTAAAGCGCCATTGATCTGTTTTGTAAATGGCACTATATAAGTTATAAATTATTATTATTATTATTATTATTATTATTATTATTATTAATGTAAATAGGTTGTTTTTTTGTTCTGTTAGAGGCAAAAGTTGTTACTAGGAAAAAAAAAGGAAACGTACATGTATGTTTATATTTTCAGCTTTTGCATTGTATTACTGGATTGGTTCAACCACCACGGACATATGTGCCTTGTGTTTGAGAAGATGGGCTTGAGTGTGTTTGACTTTATGGTAAGTTGAGTTCTCAGAGGTACCTGACTGCAATTCAAGAGTTTAATTCCCATCAGGGTATAATTTAGCTGGGTGTTAAAAGTAGCCAGCTGCCTGCAAAAATCACCATCTACTCTATAATTCTGGCTGGCTACTCTCCATGTCTTATTCTTTAGAAAAAGTTAAAATCAGCCACCTACTCCAATGAAAAAGCTGTTTATAAGTACTGGCTTCTTTACATTTTTGTTTGTCTGTTTTTCTTTGTCAAATTTGTCATTACGCGATTTAATTTTGCCTCTGCAGAAAGACAACAATTATGAACCATACCCCATGGAGCAAGTCAGACACATTTCGTATCAACTCATTGTTGCAGTGAATTGTGAGTAATAGTTCTCTGTTTCTTACACAGCCTGATCTTTTTCTTAGAGTGGTTTTCAGTTGAGCATTGAAAGTGAATTGCATTTGCTTTGTTCTTGCATTGTTTCGCTCTCTGATTGGCCAGCAAAACTTGCGCCACTTTTCAACCAATGAGAAGCACAACCAAAACCAATCAGGACTTGCATGCGCACATTTTACTGCACTTTGTGCTGGTTATGTGTAATTGCTTTGTATAGTGATGGGCTCTTTGTGCTGTGTGCCTCTGTTGTGATTGGCTCAAGTAATTGCTTTGGTTTTGTTAACGACACTCAATTGAAAACCTTTTTATCAAGTTATATTTGCTGTGATTTTATTTGATTGTATGAATTCAACAAACATTCCGCTAAAGAATGAAACTACATGTACAGGAAACATAAATTCCTAGTTGGAAATTGTTAAGAATTTTCCATTACTTTAGTGGGCATTGCTTACCTGTCTGTATGCTGGGTGGGAAACTTTTGATTTTAAAAAAGTGCTATTTGCAGCTTGAGTGTGCATAGAGCTTGACTTCCCTTTCTCATTGAGATGAGCATTGTAGGTTTATATATTTTATTTTGTTTTTTGGTTCAGTAATTTTCAAACCAGTTTGGTTCTATTTTCTATTGTTTAAGGTTATAGTAATGGATCTGAGACAATGGAAAACAAAAATTTAACTGGTTGGGAAATGTGTAAAGCAAAAGGAAATTTAAGGTTGTTTTCAATATTCCACTGATTGTTGATTTGCAGTTCTCCATGACATGAAAATGAGCCATACGGATCTCAAGCCAGAAAACATGCTGTTTGTGAATTCTGACTGCAATGTGTCTTACAATACAAGAATGGTGTGTGCACGTTCATTGTCATCATTATATATTCATGTTTTCTTTTATGTTTCTTTGTTCAAAATGTTTGGTCCCTTTTAAAAGAGACTGAAGTGCTTCCATACGAAATCTTGATATCTCTACAATGCAGGTCGTAAGACCTTGGGACTCTTGTCGAACTCATGGGAGAACTAGCAAATTACACCGTAGACCTTTCATGTTTCTATCCTTATAACAGTGCTGTTATCCTGTTAGTGCATTTCATCGAGCTCTCCCCCCCTCCCCCCCTGACTGAGGGGAATCAGGAGCTGTCCCAAGGCTTATGACCCGCGTTATAGGTACATGTAATATCACAAGGTCATTTGTGGACAATGAATAGTCTTGAAAACCAGACCTGTTTGTTTTAATGTGTTGTGTATTTTGGTTGCCAAATTTTTCTGCCTGGCTTGAGTTTTCTTTGGTTATTGAAATGGTTATGTTGCTGAGGATGTCTTTCCTACCACGTTGTTTGAAAGTATTCATTCCACCTAGGTAACAGTTGTGCTTTGTTCTTGTCACAGAAAAGAGATGAGAGAGAAGTGAAAAGTTCTGATATGAGGCTCATTGACTTTGGGTCAGCGACATTCGACCATGAGCACCACAGCACTGTGGTCTCAACACGACATTACCGCGCACCTGAAGTCATCCTTGGTAAGTAGTTTTCTCCTTGGGTTACATCCATTCCCAGCAAAATATAAGCTTCTCATTCAACTTTTCACTTGGCTGAACATTTAAGTCAGACCCAGAGAAACCACACATGCTTTGAAATTCTTCTGTGAACATTATAGGAGTAAAGCTTCAACTTTGTATTGAGAAGATTGAAATAATAACAATTGCGGTAACATTATTTATTATAATTCATTTGCAGAAATTGGCTGGTCTCAGCCATGTGATATGTGGAGTGTAGGGTGTATCATGTTTGAGCTGTACACAGGATTCACTCTGTTTCAGGTAATTGTTTGCTCAAGGCATAACACCACCAACTTGACAATACCCCCCTCCCAAGTTTATGCCCTCTAACTGAAGGTACATCATAAGATCCCCACTCCACTCTGTAATGTGAGTCATACATTTCCCTTGCTGTTGATAAAGACAGCGCTACCTAACTTGAGACAAAGTGCCTACTTTAACATTCTGGCTAATTAATGCCCCCCCCCCCCCCCCCCCCCATCCTCTACTTGCCTCTGACATACTCCTATTGTGAATTGTGGTTCCCTTATCAGTCTCTGTAACCCCCCTCAACTTAAAACATGGAGGACCCCAAGGACACAACCTAAATTTGCCCATGCAATGCACCTCCCTTTACAGATTAATAATGCTCCACTCTAAAAATGTCTTACCTCCCACCTAAATTGATACGAAACTGTATTCTACTGGGTCCCAGTCCCTTTATTTTAAGGTTTAAAATATAGTTTGTCTATTGACACAAATGTGTGGTCATGCTGACCATGCTGTCATAACTTAACAATAGCATTCTGTCGAATTTCAGACTCACGAGAACAGAGAGCATCTTGCAATGATGGAAAGAATACTGGGACCAATACCGTCACACATGATCAAGAAATCCAGGTGAGAAACCGAGCATCTTTTCCTCCAATCTTTGCCTGTTAGAATTTTCTCTTTTCAGTTTTCCGTTCTTCTCTGACTTTCTCTTTTTTTCCGTTAGGAAAACAAAGTACTTTTACAAAGGCAAACTGGATTGGGATGAAAGAAATTCCGCTGGGAGATACGTAAGGGAGAATTGCAAGGCTCTCAAGGTAGTGACTTCGATGTTAACCGTTTCCCGCTTTCTCGCGTTTACAACTTCTTTCGGGTAGCGCATTTTCGCGCGCTTTTCGCGCGTGTCACTGACCGCAGATTTTCCCGCGATTTTGGTATCGACGCACACTTGGCACTTACTTTTTTCTCTGTTTGATGGCAGTTCCCGCGCTATTCGCTCGTGTCACGAGAGCCGTGATCTCTGTCGCTTTAGTTTTACTTTTCTTGTGCGTGAAGCAAGTTTCGCGTTTTCCCGCGATCTGCGTTCTTTCAGTTTTACCCAGTTGCCAACTGTCAGTGTGTTCTTGCTTCCGCTAGGTTGATTTGCGAGTTTTATTTCTTTGGCTTTGATCTCACAAAGCAACCGGAAGCTCTTCAAACCTCTGATTGTTTTGTTTCCACAGAAATACAAGCGCGGAGATGGAGAAACCCACGAACTCTTCTTCAACCTTGTTGAGCACTTATTGGAATATGAACCCGAGCAGCGGCTCTCAGCAAGAGAAGCCTTGGCTCATCCCTTCTTCTACGGAATGAACACTTCTCACCCATCCTCCAACAGACATTCACACAGCAAGAGTAGATGACTAGATACAGACTACAGCAAGAATAAAGCCGGCTTCGCTCCAACGATCTTCTACTATGCTTTGCTCTTTTTCTTTCTTCTTTTCTCGTTTGCCAGCTCTATATAGATTATAACAAGGCTCATCTTGCATTCGCACAGAATCCGTGATATATTAACAATTCCAGATGACTTCGCTCGCAGTCGGGAGAGTTCACTTGTCGCAACTAATCTTCGCAGAAACTCGCAAAGTTCTAGATTATTCTCTAAAAAAAAAAAAGAACTCGAGCGTAAATGATTCCGCCCGACCGCTCTAACGCCAGCAACAAAATCGGCTTTTTAGCGTAGCAGTACTTTAGACAACAATCACGGGACCCGGTTAAACATGACTGGGTTCTCCTGACTGAAGAGATATCGATTATAGATGCTAATATTTAGCATAGTTTACGAACTCGGATATTCTCAGGAATATTATTCTGGTAGAAAAAGACATTGTATTCTCCCGACATAAGAGATATTTATCTTCGTGCTTGAAAATCTGGACACCATATTAAGTATATTACGGAGTGACGCATAGTGCGTTTCAAGTAATCTCGAGCCTTGTATATCAGTCACGAATTGAGGGGAATGTAAATTAACTCGCAAACCAGCCGTAAATCCGTAAATTTCCGGTGTATCTTTAAGCTCAACCTTTTCAAAAACGTCAAAACAAAAGAACTGGCAATCAAATATAGTCAATAAATTGTTTCTTTAGCCGTTCAGGAAGCAGTCGCCGTAACGAAAATCGCTTAAATGCAAGAGTTATTTTATTCAAGACGTACTAAGCTAGCAATATTGTATCGTACATTGTATAGTAATGAAGGTTAAACCCTTTTTACACAAATTTATTTTATGGAACATGTATTGTACAGAATTACCATATGAAATTCTTGCGACTGTACATATAATAATGGTAAATCGGAAATCAATAAATTATGGCAAGTGCATTTTATTTGCGTGGACTTGGTTCTTTTGGAATTTTCCACGATTGTGACGTTTAAAGCTTTTAACTCCTAATTGCTAACTTTTAGCCAAACGAGCAGCGGGCAAAGTTAGAAAACTAATTGCGCTGTTTTTCCTTTTTCTTTGTGTCTGTTTGGTTCTTTCTTTCGTTTTTGTTCGGGGGTGGGTGGGGAAGGGGTTTTTTTTTTGGGGGGGGGGAAGGGGGTACTTTTGTGGAGAGCTTTCCTTACCCTATCACTTTCTCTCCCTTTCCCCCATTTCACCTACCGTGGGTGTCAGACGGGTGTTTTTTTCGCGAACCGACGCCTTGGATCACCTGGGGGAAGAGTTTTGTTGCTTTTGTCTGAAAAGGAAATTTCAGGCCCCTCCTGGAGTACTGACGAGAGCGTGCAAGGAGGCCAGAGATTTGTGATTTGTTTGTACCTGGCACCAGGTTGCGGCCAATAGACCCTTTTCATAATGGCGCCCGACAAATTATTCTTTTATTTTTATGATAATGAGCCCTACTAGCCTCGTCAGCATGTGTAAAATTCAATAGAATTTTTTCATTAAAGTGAGGTTAGTAGGGCTAATTAACACATATACAAAAGAATAATTAAAATCGTCCGCCATTATGAAAAAGGTCTATGGCTCCTGCTGCGCCGAAGCTCACGTTGTTTTCCACTTGGGTGCACAAAAAACTGAGTAGTTAATTTCGAAGTAACTGTCCGTAAAAAAACTGGAAATCGGTTATTAGATTTTCTTCCTTCTGAACACAACGAAGTGGTTATGCAGTAAAAAGACGGTGCCTTTCCCCTAAAAATGTTTCGATAACAAGGACCGCAACTACCTTTTCTGAGCCCGCGAGAATAAGCACCCCCTCGCCCCTCCACACCCACAAACCCATTTTAAAAAATAGGTAGTCGAGGACTACGTGTGGCTACTACTGTCAGGGGCACCCAACGAGCCAAATCAATCAAAAGCTGTAGAGAGGCATTTTAAGTACCTTATGGTGTTTGAAGTCTGTTTAAAGAGATGTTTTCATAAGCTAGAAGAAGTTCATCTGTTCGGATTCCCTAGCTGAAATTTTAAGTGCCCGAAAATGTTAGGGAACAAAATCTTCCTTTGAGAAAATGCAAGCTGAAATCAACTTTCCACGAACTTTCTAGGGAAATATTTTCTTTCCGAAAATGCTAGTTGACGTTTTTGACTGCTAAAAACAGCAATTACGAAATTTCCGAAAACCTCAGGGGCTATGATTTCCCAATTGTAAATCTTTTAGGCCACGTTTTAGCTACGAAAATCCGAGTGCACTCTTTAATCGACGCCAAAAGCACAAGGCGAATTACTCTCCACCGAACAGATATCTACCGAAACTTGTCGTTGGATGCCCCTGTACTGTGTTACTTGAGTTGAAGCAAGCTGTGTAAAATATGAGGATCAATTTGTCTGTAATCTTGGAATCATAAGATTAGTAGCCCAAGGTATATGATGAACCTATGTTGTGATGCTTGTCTAGAGCGGCTATAAAATTGCAAAGCCAACCAATATATGTTGTTGTTTGATTCTTACGGGTTGAAACCAAAATTTGAGAATTACCTGTACTCAAGTTAGATGGCGTAACTGAACTTCGTTGTTTACAGTCTTTAGACGGAGATTTATAAGCTTTTGGAAGAGGCCCATGTATGGTCGATCTGCTCTTTTACCGTTATCCTCTATTGTGCATGTATAAACCCTATATAAAATAATGTCAAAACAATGTCAATTTTTTAGGGAGGAGTAAGGTCGTTACTTTCCTAAATTTATGCCGGGGTAGCTTGTAGGGCAGAGCTGTGGATTGCAGCGTCACGCGCCGTCTATCTGCGCGCCACATTAGCGATAAATGCAATGTGTTAGCTGACGCTTTGAGCTGTTATCGTTTTATGTGGAACATGAAGCTGCTGCCTTAGATCTCCGTCAAGTTTTTCCCGATAACTCAATGTTCTCTTTTATCGCAGTTTAGCTTATATATAATTGCCATTTTAGTCACGGCGTTTTTTTTTTCTTTTTTATTGGCGAGGGTTTACGTTATCGTCTAGTGATTTCGACGTGCTTTACCATTCCTTCTCGCTGATTCCTCCAACGCTCACCAGTCTTCACAACCAAAATGAGTATCTGGGAAGCATTCAGACTAATGCATTTCGTGACTCTACGAAGCGTACTATGAGATCTTATTTCCGTAGTTATTTATTGCTTAGCCAGTTTTACAATTTTAAGCCATTTCCGACATCAAAAATCCTGTATTTGCACTATTAGGCCCGTAGCTTCGCCGAATAAACGATTGTTTACGCCGTCTCCGCAAGCAGTTAAAAGGTTTGATCAATATATGCTTGGAATTGCCGTAACAGATAGGCTTGTTCAGATAACCCTAATTATATAGGCACTATTGTATCAAGTGATTCATTCCCGTGATTCCTTGTAGCGAGAGCATCGCACCCGCTTCTCCCGGCGGGTTGTCAGGTCAATGCTATTAGGCTCGTAGCTTTGGAGTAGACGATTGTTTTTACGCTATCTCTGAGTCTGCTTGCTGTTTGTGATAGTACATCAAGCGTAAGTCACGAACGATACTCACCAAAATACAAGCATCAAGCCTCAGTGTCTACCGAAGCCCGATCGTGCGATTCCGAACACTATCCGAAGATAAGGAGTAGATCTTCGGGACTACTTACACTCACTCTTACACACTCCATGACATTGTGGCTACTCTACTCTTAAGGAGTAGTAGCCACAAAATCCACTGGATGTCAAGAGGTCTTCCCTTTTCCCTTCGTCCAAAGTTACATTAACACCTTTGTTAAGTTTAGGAGAAGGGTAACTGCTATATGTTAACAACTTCCTTCCGTTCATATTCCCTTCCCTTTTTTTTTTTTCCTATTTCTCAAATACAAAGTAAACGGAGATCGTGTTGGCAGTCTGCTCCAGATCTGATTGATGCTCTGATTCAGAGAAAGCCGTTTATCATACAGTCCAAGAAAACAAAACGCAAAGACGGGCAAGGAACTCCCTTAAGTGTTGCTCCGTCTTCCGCACTAAACAGTACTCAACTCTGTCTTAGGATTGCGTACACAAGTTCCAAAACTGCTTCGAATATTTCAGCCTTAAATAACGAACTTCCGTTTAAGGAGTGACTTGAAAAAATGTTGAGTATGGCGAAGATTAAACTGCCGAAAGGGTTCGAAACTGCGATATTAACCAGGGAAAGTTGGAGGTTCCTTTGCAATATATTGCCCGTATTCCTTCCCTATTGTCTCCTGTCACTTGAAAATCATATTGACCTTACAAATTCATCATTAGAGGAAACAATTTAGCGTGGAATGTCAATATTATATTGTATTACTTGTCACGAAACTTTTTGTTATGCGAGTATCTGGGAACAATTTCAAGATGTTTTCTCTAGAACGCAGCAAATTTTCTTTGGCTTTCTTGCTCTAGTTCGAAGTTTCCGACGTTTAGCGGTTAAATAATCAAGCTGAGTCAAACTTAACTCGTTATTAAGGTAAGAAATATCATTAATATAATCTGAACGTACTGCCTTGACAAGCTAATTCCCGTAAATGGCTCAGTATAATTAAATGTTACGCGCGAAGGGTCCTCAACTGAATCGTGCTATGTACATTTTGTTTTTGAACTCTCTCAATTGGAGATCGACGAAAGTGTATCATAAGGGCGTGAAGCGGTAACTGTTCAATTTTCCTGTTTGAAATCTAGCGCCGCGACGAGAACAACACTCCGTGATGACCATTAATCTTTCGGACGAAAGACCTAGGTCGAAAATTTCATTTTATATGCTAAGAAAAGTCTTAAAAAATAGGATTATAGTTGGGCAGTTTTGTCTGGGCTTTTTTCGCTTACATAGCAAAATCTGACTTGGGCCGGGGACTTGGGCAAGCGCATTCATTGATTAATGTGTCAGTGCGGATTTGCACAAGCGTTACCTCGGCTGTGACTCAGTTGTCAACAGTTGAACAACACGGAGGAATTGTAATCGATCAGACTTTGTGGGACATGATAGATTTCTTACCTGACTTGTCTGACCTTTGCCGTCCTTTATATTGAGAAAATTAATTAAGGCTGTGTTCCTGAGAGTCGATTTGCGGATGGCCTGACTTTACACTGTTTTTATTAAGCCCTTCCCTCCCTCGATTGAAGTTTTAATGTCATATTTAAACACGCGGCCTTGTGAACATTCGAACACAACGCACAATCTCAGAACAATTTGGTTTTTTTTTGTCAGTATTTCAATACAACTAAAGTTAACTCAAGGAACTCTCGGTTTCTTTATTTCGTTTTTGTTTTGTTTGTTTTTTTTTTCGTATGATCTGCTGGTGTCCTTCTCTCTCATCTTATGTTTCACTTAGTAAACGTTGTCTCAGTTTTATTTTACTTTTCTTTTTTGCAATTTTGCAGTTTTCTTTTTTATTTTTGTTTTGGCTTTTCAGTAATTTATACTGTTCTAGTGTACTGGACAAAGAACCATTTTTTGCGATTCTCGGCAGCTCGAGTAAACAAGCTCCAACCCAGCTGCTATTAGAGAAAATCCACGAAACTCGCACTTTCTTATTACAGACACCGTTGAGATACATTGTTACAGTTGACAGTAAAAAGACTGAAAGAAAAAAAGGGAAAAAAATATTTTTTAAAAACTATGTTACAGCAAGGGTTAAACACTTTCATTCCTAATTCTCTGACACGGTAGACAAAAAGTCTGAAAAGGTCTGAAAAGGTATCAAAAAGCACTCTTCTTACAAAATATTCTGAAGGCCTGCCAACTTCTGTTAAAGAAATCTTTCTTAACCCCACATCGTCCGATATAACGTTCAGTCTTATGTTTGATTTGGAATTTGAATTTGAATCTACTGATACAGGAGCGGTGATGGGCTCCTGACTGATATGTGGAAAAAAAAATCGGTGTTTTTCTACAATCCCAGATACAAAGCCTTGCAATACTGTAGTAAGTAGGATATTCACATTTCTGTCGTCCGTTCAATCCAGGCCCGTAGGGGATGGGGGGTGCGATGGGTGTGTACGCACCCCCCCCCCCCTTCCACCCACGAGCCGCAAAAGTCCGTTTACTAGATACTGGCGATTAAAAAGAAAGTAAGTTATCACAGAAGAGGTAAACGCAAACTAACTGTAATATTTGCGTCCTGACTCGCTTATTATGTAGTTTGAAATGAAACCGAATTTATTGAACCGTTTTCATTTTATGTCCGCTATGTGATATCCTGCTATGTCGATACTATTAAATTGCTGGAAGACTACCGGTATTTCGGATACAGCTTGAAGCCAAAAGCCTTCAGGTATTTGTACGCAAATCCAGTTATGTCCTCTTGAAGATTTGTTGCACAATACCAGCCACCAGCTGCGAATGTGAAAGGAGCGCAAGTGCTCCAAGACGGCGTCACATTTACAACAGAGCCAGCATAGCTCAAGGAAGGCTCTTTTACTAATGCGAAGTGGTAGCTTTGTTTGCCCCAGAAGAATTCCGAGAGGCTTGAGCTTGGCACACTACTCAACGATTAGTCCCCAAATCCATTTCCACCAAGAAATTTTTCTTTTCATTTTGACTTTCTGATTTTCTATGCAACGTCCTTCAAAACGCACAAAATGAAGTTTTGAAAGCCAATGTTTTCAAAATTTCACGGAGGAGCATGCCCCCGAACCCCACTAACAACTCCTGCCTACGGCGCTCGTCAATTCGATCCTTCGGCGCTCAAACGCACCTCCCCCACGCAAAAGCCTGTCTACGGGCCTATATTGCATCCACCGTTCAAAGCTTCTCTTTAGACGAAAACTAATCCGTGGTATTGATACCCGTGAATGACACTACTCACCAGGTTATTTTAAATAACAATATGTACAGCCGGAGTTTGCTCATTATTTCCGATCCACATGATTATCAGTGAAAATGTTTTTGTGCCTCGTTAGAGGGACTATGCCACGGTGACATTTATGTTACGTTTTGGAGGTGAAATTAAAACCAAGGACCCTCAAGTGTAGTACGGTGGCCCAAAAGGGTCAATCACAAATCAATTTGCCAAAACACAAAACAATATCTCAAAGCACAAACCAATTTCCAGAAACACAAATCAGTTTACCAAAACACAAAACAATTTCTCTAAAACACAAATCAATTTCTCAAAACACAAACCAATTTACCGAAACACAAAACAGTTTCTCAAAACACAAACCAATTTCCCGAAACACAAATCAGTTTACCGAAACACAAAACAATTTCTCAAAACACAAACCAATTTCCCGAAACACAAAACAATTTGTCAAAACACAAACCAATTTTCCCGAAACACAAATCAAAAGACTGGGCACTTGCGTCGTGGTTATCAGAGAGAGCCTGGAAGGGACTCATTCCCAGGATTTTCCGCGTCCAACATGGCGACTGCTACTCTGCTGTGGACGATTTGACGAAAATGTTCTGCCATAACTGTGGATCTGAAGTGCTAGAGGACTATTTGTATTGCTCTCAGTGTGGAAAAAAGTTGGAAATTGCTGTGCCATCTTTTCGATTACTGCTGTCCTCCGAAAATGTAACGGAAAAGGAAGCAATAGAGTATGGAGGTCCGTTCTGGTCAAAATTAAACGAGATATTTTAATGGGCTTATTCAATTATTTTAACTGGCTGTTTATTTTATGTCACTGTCTATATATCATTTTACATTTTGCCTTGACTTGTTTTCGTTACCTTCTGTGAATGTTTTTGGGACTACCCCCTCCAAATTATTTTTTTTTTAACACTGTACGAATTAATTTTGGCACCCTTTCCGAATATTTTTTTTCGAACTGTCTATGAATTATTTTTGGTTACCCTCCGCGAATTATTTTTTCCTACCGTCGAATTAATTTTTGGTTCCGTTATACATTGCGTGCCTGTGACTTGTATGTCTAACGCGTCAACACTGGATCCGAAGTTCTTCCCGTAGTGATGAGAACGTTGGCTATTGCACAAATAGCTCGAAATGCAATACAAGAAATCTACCGAATAGATCAAATAGTCCGCTCAAATGAGCCATCCTTCAGCTGTGCTAGAGGTGACCGCTCCTCAATTTCTACTGGTAATGAAACGTCCTCAAGTTCCACTAGTGCAGGAGGCAGTAGTGATCGGCCTTCCTTGTTCACAGTTTGCGATGCAAGAGACCGGAACGCACTGACTGAATTGAGAAGGAGGTTCCCCACACTTTCAAGTTCAAATGGTGCTGTAGCACTGGGTGTCTCGAAACTTTGGACCCTAAAATTAAGAAAAATTAACACAGTGTGATTGCTACAACGGTCTTGTTCGCTGTTCGTCGATAATGTCGTTGCCAGAATCTGCGGAGGGAAACAAAAATACCTCGCAGTGGTAATTACCTGTACTGATCACAAAAATGATACTCAGCATTCGCATTGATGTTTGGTCAGGGGCACCCAACAAGCAAAATCAACCAAAAGCTACAGAAAGGCATTTTGGGGTGCCTTATGGTGTTTGAAGTATGTTTAAAGCGATATTGTCACAAGCTAGAAGAAATTCTTCTGTTCGGATTGCCTAGCTGAAATTCTAATTGCCCGAAAATGTTAGGAACAAAATCTTCCTTTGAGAAAATGCAAGCTGAAATGAAATTTCCACGAACTTTCTAGGGAACTATTTTCTTTCCGAAAATGCTAGCTGACCTTTTTGACTGCCAAAAACAGCAGGGGCTCAGGGGCTATGATTTCCCAATTTCGAATCTTTTAGGCTACGTTTTAGTTACGAAAATCCGAGTGCACTCTTTAATCGACGCCGAAAGCGCACGGCGAATTACCCTCCACCGAACAGATATCTACCGAAACTTGTCGTTGGGTGCCCCTGTTTGGTTGTTTTTTTAGTGTAAACCAAATTTATCCACAATGTTTTAGAAGCGATTCTAGCCAAGTTTAGTTAACGCAGCGTGCGTTGCGTGACGGTTTCCCAAACTCTAGAAACCGGATATTAGTCAATATCAGCAGTCAATTAAATGTACATGTCATCGGCTTTCCCATGGGGTCGACCCCCGGGCCTACCAGGGAGATATGTGGGGGAATACAAGGAGATGGATGGAATTCTTTTCCCGAGGGTAGGGGTAAATCTTGACATTGTTCTACGATCAAAGGTTAGGGGGTGGGGGAATTCACAAGTTTGAAAAGGATGTCACAGGAATTTTCAGCTGAGAGAACCTAACCCAGGGGACTTTGTCTTGAGAGATTCCCCGATCCCCCGGGGAAATTCCTCAAGTTTGCTTGACTGATTTTACAATCCCCCTGGTTAGCCCGGGGGTCGACCCTACGGGGAAGCCGATGACATGTGCATAATATGGTCAAACAAGAATCCGCTATCGATCTGTTCGTAGATGTAATTTCTAAGACACGAGTTCATTGTCTTTCCCATCCCGTTACTGTAACGTGACGCTATATATTTATATATTTTTGTACAGATTGCGAAAACATCAGACATCGCACCCGAATCGCCAGTTTAAAACTTTGTAGATAAATTTGGTTTACACTTATAGTGCACTTATAAAGCAAACAAATATCGATACGAATGCCGAGTATTACTTTGTGTTCAGTGCAGGTAATTACCTTCACGAGCTGTTTTTGTTTCCCCCTGCAGATTCTGGGGGCTTGCTGCAATTACGCAGTATAAATTTTTCTTAATTTTAGGGTCCAAAGTTTCGAGACACCCAGTGCTACAGCACCATTTGAACTTGAAAGTGTGGGGAACCTCCTTCTCAATTCAGTCAGTGCGTTCCGGTCTCTTGCATCGCAAACTGTGAACAAGGAAGGCCGATCACTACTGCCTCCTGCACTAGTGGAACTTGAGGACGTTTCATTACCAGTAGAAATTGAGGAGCGGTCACCTCTAGCACAGCTGAAGGATGGCTCATTTGAGCGGACTATTTGATCTATTCGGTAGATTTCTTGTATTGCATTTCGAGCTATTTGTGCAATAGCCAACGTTCTCATCACTACGGGAAGAACTTCGGATCCAGTGTTGACGCGTTAGACATACAAGTCACAGGCACGCAATGTATAACGGAACCAAAAATTAATTCGACGGTAGGAAAAAATAATTCGCGGAGGGTAACCAAAAATAATTCATAGACAGTTCGAAAAAAATATTCGGAAAGGGTGCCAAAATTAATTCGTACAGTGTTAAAAAAAAATAATTTGGAGGGGGTAGTCCCAAAAACATTCACAGAAGGTAACGAAAACAAGTCAAGGCAAAATGTAAAATGATATATAGACAGTGACATAAAATAAACAGCCAGTTAAAATAATTGAATAAGCCCATTAAAATATCTCGTTTAATTTTGACCAGAACGGACCTCCATACTCTATTGCTTCCTTTTCCGTTACATTTTCGGAGGACAGCAGTAATCGAAAAGATGGCACAGCAATTTCCAACTTTTTTCCACACTGAGAGCAATACAAATAGTCCTCTAGCACTTCAGATCCACAGTCATGGCAGCACAGCAGAGTAGCAGTCGCCATGTTGGACGCGGAAAATCCTGGGAATGAGTCCCTTCCAGGCTCTCTCTGATAACCACGACGCAAGTGCCCAGTCTTTTGATTTGTGTTTCGGGAAAATTGGTTTGTGTTTCGACAAATTGTTTTGTGTTTCGGGAAATTGGTTTGTGTTTTGAGAAATTGTTTTGTGTTTCGGTAAACTGATTTGTGTTTCGGGAAATTGGTTTGTGTTTTGAGAAACTGTTTTGTGTTTCGGTAAATTGGTTTGTGTTTTGAGAAATTGATTTGTGTTTTAGAGAAATTGTTTTGTGTTTTGGTAAACTGATTTGTGTTTCTGGAAATTGGTTTGTGCTTTGAGATATTGTTTTGTGTTTTGGCAAATTGATTTGTGATTGACCACCTTTTGGGCCACCGTACTCAAGAACTATTGCTTATAACCAAAATGCCTCTAGAACACCAAAACAACGATATCAAGCTATTTTCTCAAAAGAGGAAGCAAACCATATAATCTGTATTATTATTTTAAGTTGCAATCCAAGAGGCTTATTTATAGTTTTGCTAAATTGGTAAAATAATTTTTAACAAAACTGAACCATTGTTTTTGGGTTTTCTTTGCTTCTAATATAATTTTCAGCTTTTAAAAGTAATATTAAAAACTTGTGATATAGCTCCTTTGAAATAATATAAATTTCAGTTTTAATTTTATTGTCGTTATTACCTTTATTTATTATTAATTACAAACCACTCTGCCACGCTGCTCTTATTTTGCGATTTCCCTGTTGCCAACCCTCTAAAACAGAAAACGTTTTCAGTAGTTCCCAAAATAAAATTGCCAGAGGCATTTCCAGTCGCGCGTGAAATAAGACAAGAGTAGTCTTTTCGAAACTGTTTTGTAACTACCCATGAATACTCAGGGCTAAAAGGTATTTGTCCCTTTAAATCTGAATTTGTGACCTTTCAAAACTCTTTTGAAGCATTTCCAGGCAGTTCTTCTTGTATTTTTTTTATTATTATTATATTTTACAAAACCGTAACCTGCGACCAGATGTTAGGGACTTTAAGCAAATCGCTACGGAGACCTCTACTACGGCGGTCGTGGATGCGGAGTCCTCGGGAGAGTACGTCACCGTAGCCCTCCAAATTTCAACTTTAAGCAAGCAGTGACTACGGCTCACTTGTTTTCGCTGTTATGACCTCCTTTGGAGAAGCGAATACATAAAACAACGTAGTTGTCATATGAAAGAAAAATATGGGCTTCACTTCAGACGAAGAATTCAGTACTGCTTTAGACTGTAAAACTTAATTTGCCACAGCGGACGAGATTATCTAGAACGAACCAAAAACACTGAAAATAGAAACCAATTTCCTTCTTTTGAAAGAGACTTTGTGCAAGACTTTCTGTACTTAAATTCCAATCTTTCGTTTGCCAAGAAGAATATTAATAAAAAACATCATCGGAGGGAGATTTCTACACAAAACAGAAAACTACAATTGAAGATCGCGGTCCCTAGTTTTAAAAACTAACATAGATTGTTTTTCACTTTATCAAGAAAGTATTTGAAGCTTCTGGTTTTCCAGTAAATACGTTTTCCCTGCGTTTTCTCGTAAAAGATCTGAAAGATTTCTATCGTCAGCAGAGTGTGCCATGCATAAATATGGCCGCGGAAATACTGCCAGAAAAAACAAAGGCTAGACGAAAACCGTAAGTACGACTGTTAGCAATAAAGCTAATGAAATGTCACTGAAGGTTGTTTACGTAAGAATAAAATATCTAAAACGTTGAATTTGTTGATTTCTTGTTAAATACGGCATATAAGAAGAAAAATCACTTGCAGCGAACTCAACTTTTATACTCACGTAGTAGCGACTACGCCAGAAGGCAGCGTTGCAGGATTTGGCGCTGCGGCGAAAGCTCATTTCCAAGCATGCGCACTGCTCCATTTCTGGGCTTTTTTACTTCCGGCCGCCGTAGCATAGGTCGCCGTTGTGATTTGCTTAAAGTCCCTGTTCTTTCAGGAAAGACGCCTAATCTCAGGTTAACAAAACCCGCGTTGACTCACAGCGCGATACTGAGTGTGAATTCTGTATAAGAGCACGTATTGTTTTAGACCTCTTTATCTCTCGTTCATTCAGTTATCGTAGCATGTAATCACTAATCTTTTTATTCCTATCGGCAAAATCAGCGGTGCCTTCAAATTTTAAACCTCGTTTTATTTTGAATCTGGCTGCTAAAAATCGCTACATGTTTTACTTTTCTAAAAAGTTGCATCTAGCGGAAAATCGAGAACGTCTTTCTTAACTAATAAAACATCTTCCTCGGAGTAGGCTGAAGTTGTTCAGCGATTCATGGTGATGGAATCAAAAAAGCAACAGCCCGTGGAACATGTTTTCCACATGACGAGCTTTTCCGTTAGAAGACAGACCAGCCACAATCTCATTCCAAAAACGCCTCACGCTGTCACAAATTGTTTGTTGTTTTATTCGATTGGTGGCCTTACCTTTCATCGACGTTATCTGTCATCGAAGACCTTATCTCAGTTTGGTTTTCTGCTGGCGGGAAGCACCGAAGTAACTTAATTCAAGGGTAGAAGTCGTGATGTTATGTGAAATTCAGTACGTACAATGTAGGCATGTACAATGGTACACCTCGTGGGAATTGAATGAATTTTGTATTCACTCCAAGTCTAACTAAATGGTTGTGCAATCTTCTAACGATGGAACTGAGCAAATGCTGCTTTAAATAAGGTATGGTATTGATGCACAGATGGTCAGTGACTTAAAGCTGCGTTTTTAAATGCCTGTCTTATAAGTTAACCCTCGGTCATGAACCTCACTGCCATTAAGATACCATACGGCCACAAGGCATGCATGGTTGTTTATTAAATAGGGGGGACTGAAACTACGAGATATAACACGGCGTGCTAAACTGAAGGGCTGCCATTGCATTTTGCAACAATTTGATCTGACCGCCGGTCCCAGTGTCTCAAAATTATCCGTTATCTAGAGGTCGAAATTGTCACGCCACAAGTCAGAAATCCCGGCTTCCTCGCGTGCTTTGCAGTATGTAATCGTTTCGATCAGCATGCAGTTGCAATCACCAGTAGTTATATGCGCGTCCAAGATATTTGTTCCGGCAGACAAAACTGTTCATATTTACAGGCAAGTCCTACCACAAATTTCGGTTTATAATCCTATGTCGGCTCTTTATCTTTGAGGTTCTCGACTCTCGAGAAAATAGAGAGCTAAAGCAACGTACGACGACGGCAACGGCAACGAAAACGCCACAAAACAATAGGCTTAACATATTGGCCATTTCTTTCAGGGTCCTTTGTCGTCTTCTGCAAAACAACAAAGTGAAATGACCAAAGTCAAGGTTTTGTGGAGATGACGTGGGCGTGTGACGGTGAAATCGTCTTTGCAACTTCAACGCCGTTTTCGCTCTAGGATTGTTCGCCCACATTTTACAAGTAAATTTTAATCGCGAAAGAGTTACTGTAACAGAAAGAAATATTTTGAAATGGCGTTTTAGTTGCCGTTGCCGTCGTTAAGCGTCCATGATATTTGGGTGCGCGAAGGTTCGTTTCTCGGTTAAGTGTCTACTTTGATGGACAGTGTTGCACGCTTTGGAAAAGTGCCTGCCTCCAAGAACAACTTTCCTTACGAGCAGTGCACCTTACTAGGTGAAGAGTTCTCTTCTTACAACGGTGTCTTTCTCAGAGAGAGAGAGAGAGAGACAGAGAGAGAGAGAGAGAGAGAGAGAGAGAGAGAGAGAGAGAGAGAGAGAGAGAGAGAGAGAGAGAGAGAGAGAGAGAGAGAGAGAGAGAGAGAGAGAGAGAGAGAGAGAGAGAGAGAGAGAGCTCTGTCCGACTGAGATAGTTGTTCACTAAGGCAAGTGACTGTTTCACAAAAGTGGCCATCTTAGGAGCGAATCCGTCCTCAGATACGTCCACATTATAACATTATAGGGTCTTATAAAAATGGGACAATAAAACACGATTGTTTTTAAAAAGGAATTGAAAACCGAAATTGAACACTGAGAAAGAACTTCCCCTTTGTTGATAGTTAGTGTTTCTCTTATGCCGATAAGGTTAGGCCATGGGCGTCAGTTGTTTTAAAAGGCATAAAAGAAGTGCAACCTCAGTGAATAACAGCAACTTCCTGCCTCCCCTTGGCTTATCTCCAGCATTTTGACAGACGACCCTGCGACCAGCAATATTTATCCCCAGCCACCATTAGTCGCGTATCGCAAAGATCAGAACCTGTGTGATATGTTAGTCCACATGGCTGATAAGAACCTATCTAATCCTCGCGCAGGTTCTTTCCTTTGTCAACACGATCGCTGCCGTACATGTTAACACATCTCCTCTAACACAAACTTGCGAGGCCCCAAATGCTCCATCACAATAAAGGAGGTCTTTACGTGCCAGAGTTCGAACTTGATTTACTGTATCTCCTGCCGACGCTGCCAAGCCTTGTACATAGGCGAAACAGGGCGTACTCTGAGGGAGCACTTTGGCGAGCGCCTCAGAAGTATTTCAAAGAACATGCCTGGTTTCCCTGTCGCAGTCACGTGCACGTCACGCAAGTAAAAAGATAAAATCGTCAACCATTCAATAGATAAAGTCAAGAAATTGAGATATTGTTGAAGAGTAATAAATAAACAGTATGCCCAAGCTTCAGGGCTGAGCAATGACCCGTACTTTAGTATGGAAATGATGAGCTCAAACATGTCGGTCGGAAACGCTTGAAAAACATCTGGAACTCACTTTGGCTATCTCAAAGGCTTTCTTCGCTCTGTTGAGCCTGCAAACTTTCACATAGACGGTTCTCTTGTCATATTGGCTTTCAAAACCTCAAAAACACGCGGTGAATCGATGTTTTCATGTACGCCGGGATTTGCTTGTGGGCAGACATCTGTTATGTCACACACTGTGTAAAACTATCAAATTCAAACTGCTCTATTTTAAAAACAAAGCAAGCTACCGAGCTGAAAACATGGAAGCAGATACATTTCTAATATGTCTTTTACGTTATGAAGATAAAAATGCAAAAGTATGTTTACTTTTGAGTTTTAGAATGGCCAGGCTTCGGTCTCCGATTTATTTGAGGCGCGCGCGCGCTTCTTTCAATTCTCGATGTCGTAGCAAATGATGTCGCACAGTTTAATTGTCGCACATTTAAACGGACATAATTCCACTGATGAAGGGCTATGCCCGAAACGTCTAGAACTTGTGACAAAAATTTTGGGCACTTTTAGTTAACTTTGTACTTTTTCAATGTATCATTACAAGTGCCACGCAGCACACGAACTACTTTCCTCTTTTGTAGCCTACGTGGCAAGCATTCCCGTTCGAATAGATTTTACTGCATTCTCGGCTGGCCGAGAGCAAAATGATTCTCGCATCCCAATTTTCGCAAGGCCAGAATACGGAAAACTTCGCTCGCACGGGAACGCTTTCTACCTCTCTTATTACTGAAGGTTGATGGGGCCCCCACCCGCCCGCCGGCGCAGCCCCCCCATCTCTCCTTTCATCCAAAATAGATCAATTTATCATGGAAGCTCATATGAATCATAGCTCCTTGTGCCCTGAATTCGATTCTTTCTCAGTCAAAAATAATCACTCTATGGTTATAACACATATGCTTGCTAAATTACTTTGATTTTGTACTTCAAATTAGTCAAATAACGGTCCTTATTATTTCCAACCCAAATTCTTACAACCTAACTTGTAAGGTACTTTAATATGACTAACATTGTTGATCCAGCTTGAAACAGAACAAGAGTACTTAGCGTGTTGTTGCTTTCCAGATACAGTTAATTCTAAATTGGATAATAAGATCCTATTATCTTGGAATGTTTAGAAATAGGAGGTTACGCAGACAAGAGATGATAAAAGTTTTATCTTTCATCTGATAGTTCCAGTCTATATGTCCAAAGGTTCATTATGCAAATATCCGGTTGATTGCGCCCGCGCGCAAGTGAAGTAAAAAATCAAAACATTGATTTCTTGTGGCCTGTGTGGCTCGGCCAGCTGTTAAGCGCTGCAGGACGCTGCAGAAATTTGCAAGTTTAAGGAACTTTTGTTTTGGTTCAAATTGCTCAGTTTGTGGTTCATGTGAATGAATTGCCTCGCTTATTGTAACAGGCCGTGGTGAATCACTTCAACATGGCGGAGGTAATTCAACCCCTGTTTCCGATCTTGTGAGGTCTTCAACAAGCACGTTTTTCATTCATAAGTTATCGCTGCGTATTGACATTTGTAATGATTACTAAACTTGTTGGTGCTCGTTTTGATTGCAGAATTTCTTGAAAACAGGCTGTATTTCGATGCAAATTAACCGCGCCGAGTTACAGAAGGTGCGAGTCAAGCTATCCCGCGATGCCTTGACTATTCAAAAAGAGGGAGGTGGGAGTTCATCTCCGGCTTCGTTACAAGTTAATCAGCTTGAGGTGAGATGATACATCTTGTCTGTTTCTTTTTTATTGCATTTATGTGTACTTGAAGTCAGTTTTCGTTGAGAATGTTTGTGTAACGTCTTCGTAGCAGCTTGGGATCAAGTTTGAGTAAGCTTATCATTTGCAGTTGCGAAATTAACATCCCCGGAACATCAATCGTTCATATTTTCCGACCTATCCTCTATTTTTATCGTTGCTTGCATTCGATTTACCTTACGTATTCATTTATACGGAACAGAATACAAAACGATTTTCTGGGGCGTCACCGCTTGCACACTTTTAATTTTCATTTCTCGTCGAAGCCGGGTGGTCGTGCTGAATTCACCCCGAAACAAATGTTATTTGGAGATCACACAAACAAGTGATTATGATTGCTTCCGATACTCTGTTTGTTCTTGCTGTCTTCACCAGATTTGCATAAGTCTGACATGAAAAACCCAAGTTTGAGTTCTGTTATCTTTCTAATGAAAAAACGTCTTCTGAAGTCAATTAATCTGCGTTGTTGAAAAAGCTCTGTAATAGGCCGCTTTTAGCCGCCCGGTATATTCCGAATTATAAAGAACAATACTCAAAAAAATTCTAGATCTTTTAAATTATCCAGTCGCTGGTTTACAACGACAACGAATCTTTTTTTTTCTGCAGTCATAAAATTGTGTATTCCAAACATGTATACGAGTCCATCAAAACTTTGCCGTGCAAGATAACTTGTCATTAGGGACACATTTGTCTACTCTTATCTCATATCGTCTTTCTACAACGCAGTAAAATAAACTTTCCGTCACGAAATGCCCAGCTCTTTTTGCAAAATCGTAGAACGTGCTAACTGCACTTTTTGCATGGATGAATCAAATTTGCAAATTACACAGGCAATGGTGAAACATTAAAAACATGTTTAATAACTCATTTGCTCGGGGAATTTCAATTTACTCATTAGCTTAAATTTCTTTTCTCCAACAAAATTTCTCTTACTGAAATATTAATTAGAAACTTAGTGAAATGACACAAGGACACCCCTTCCACGTAAAATCTCCCCAAAAAATACATTTAAAAAGAAATGGAAAGAGACCTCACGATCAGGCATGCCATTTGTTTTTACATAATATTAATACTATAATTCTCAATTTAAGGGAGTTCAAAGGTTGAATAATTTCTATGATCTATTATATTGAATGAATTCTTTGTATTATATACTTAAATTTAGTATTACCAAACCTAAAGAAGTAGATTCTGCAAAATTTATAATTGATAAAGGTTAACACCGTGGGTACAACTTCGATTGGAGAGCTCAAATTTTTTTCCCAGAGTATGTGTGAGATAGGGATACACTCTTAGGGCACTAAGGCCACAAGGTAGCGGGCATTACCCCTTAAATCTACCAAGGCAAAGATTGAGCCCAAGCATTAGCAGCCATGGACAGCTGTTTCGACCTTGTTAGGCCTCATCAGTATGGCATAACTAATGCTCAGGCTCAAGTACCCACATATCAATAAAACAAGCAATGAAAACGTAAAGCTTGTAGGATGTGGCTGGATATCCTTGTCACTCCAGCCACATCCCACAAACTTTACGTTTTCATTGCTATGTGTGAGATAGTACAGAAAAACAAACCTCTTTCAATTAATATTCTTGTTCACTAGCCAAATGTTTTTGAGAGCGTGGTAGGAAACAGTTGTATATATGTTGTGTATTGTGGTTTTGGTCATCATTTGGAGGTGTTTGAACTGCAAGGGGCTGTGTCTGGAATTTTGTCTTGAAATCAAAAGTGATCTTATATTTAACATGCATAGCAATCAAGAACGAATAATCTAATTGTTTTAGTATAAATCTACTAGTTGTTCAAAACTAAACAAGTAAATTATCCAAATTCTCCTCACAGACACTTTGAAAACAGGAAGAAGGATGCACTTGCACTATTTTGTAATCCTTACTCACTACATCTATCACAGAATAGATAGCAAGTAGCTAGCCAATCAGAGAATGGCATTCGTGATAGAAGCCAGATGATTTATACTAAAAGATAATATTGTACAAGTATTTGAATTAATGCATTTGCCCTGCATTTGTGCATTTGTGATAAGTATTGAATAATGCCATCATTACAGGCCTGTTAATCCTGTAAGCCCTAACCAGACAGACAATGTTGGACAAAGTCCTTGGCACATCTTGATCAGATAACATGTAACTGCATTAACGACCTATTTTGGGACCAATGTGTAATGACATCACTAGAACAGAGAACCCCCTCCCCCCCTCCAGACAGTGTTGGAAGCGAACAAAGGCAACTTGAACACGGTAACCAACATTGAAATGGGGGGAGGGGGCTAAATCCGAAATTTCGTGTGAAAAGTTTGGAGAAATTGTTTCGAGGATTGTACATTTAATTAACATACAATGTCACTGCTTGCTCTAATGTACTCATTATGAGAACAAAGGAAATGAGCAACAAAGCTGAAATCATCAAGAAGTGTCTTGATGTCTAGAATGGTGATGAGAATATTCTTGCTGATATCAATAATAATCAGTCAAGTCTCGGCATGTGGACCCCTTGCCATTATGGACACCCCAATAAATGGACAGCAGATAAATCCTCAGCAAAAATAAATTACAGATGTTTGACTGAAATAAATTCCAGCTATTACTGACTCACACTATTAAGGACACTAATTCGCGGCCCTGAGGATGTCTGAAATAAGGGAGTTGACTGTAGTTTCAACAAAGTTATTCCTAAAGTTACCTGTGGCTTAAACAAAGTTAAGTTGTTACTTAATTATGATTATTATTGATAACAATTTCTTTAATTCCAGAGCACAAATGGTCATGCTTCCCCTCAGAGGAAAAAATTCCCACCAACAGGGGTAGGTTTAATGTCAGGTGAAACAGACTTAAAGGCAGCTAGTTTACACATCATAGCACAATCTTAAGTTTCAAATGAAATGAAGAATGATCCTCGCAGTTGTGAATGCAATTGTGAAAAGAAGCCTGAAAAAATTCAGGACTTCAACAGGGTTTGAACCTGTGACCTCACGATACCAGTGCGATGTTCTAAACAACTGAGCTATGAAGTCACTGACGTTGGGAGCAGGTCAATTGTGGGTTCATATTCCCATGAAAGAGAAGAGTGAGAATGATGTATATGAAATTAATCATACATGAACTGTGGAAATGCAATCAGATGAAGAATGATTCTCACAGAACTTTGTGAACGCAATTGCGAAAAGAAGCCTGAAAAATCTTAAGTTTATGTGACAATCTGCATTGAATGAATATGTGAATGATTATCACAGATTTTCATATATTCATTCTCACAATCTGCAATGAATTTTAGATAAGTCATTATAATTTGCACTTTCGAGATTTTAAAGACAGTTATTATTAAGTAACAATTAAAAGCAGCCTACGTTCAAATGTTGTTCAATTTTAACTATTCTGTTTTGCCTGATTTTGCACGTAACAAAATTAATGTTAAGGCAAGTGATGCAGATGTATGCAGATGTATAAATCTGCACCATTTAAGGTATTCCTGGACCCTAATTTGGTCATTTTTGGACAATAGTTGAGGGTGTTATTTTTAAAGATACATTACAGATACTGCACTCATTTTAACATCACATATGCACTGAAACTTATAGAGTCTGGAAAAATATCTTTCATTTTGGAAAAATTTAAGGAATGTTAAGAATTACAAAACTTCTGGGGTGTGGTCATCTGCAAGCAAATTCACAAGAATGATTAAATCTAAATTGGAATTTATTATTTAGCTCTGAGATTTGGAACACAATTAAAATGGACAAAAACTCAACTTTTCACTGCAGTCTGCAATGTCAGTTTGATTTTTTATGTTGTAATGACAAAAAGTCAGAAGTTTTACCTTCCTAAAATTTGAGTTCCCCTCACTCATGTGCTGTTCCACTCTCGAGTGTGCACTGCAGGCAAAAGTTTTGTTTTCCTGTGCAGTTCAGCTCTGCCAAGTTTCAAACCTCAATGATACATCTTCCAGAAGTAAACTAAATAAATGTGTCCTCTGGTTGTATTTTATTAGCTTTTTCTGTCTGTAAATCGGCCATAACTTTCACAAAACCACTCACTTTCGATTGATGCTGTTGTATTTCAGTGGCAGCCATGTTTTCTTTGTCCACACTAGTTAAAACCAGCAGTAAAATGAAAAATATTCCTCCAAATATGGCTACATTCTCCATGTTTGTGCATCCATTTTTCCTGCGAAACCAGCAACGACATCTTGCTTGCCTTTTGTCAGTGTGTGTTGACAGCCATTCGATGTCCAATGTGCGTGATTTCATAGAGATTTATCATACTAGAGCTTTATTTTTTGAAGAGAAGAGAGAGAAAGCTTTATTTATTACACCTATAGATTTATTAATGGTGGACAGTGAGCAAAAGGGCCGGTCTCAAGAAGCCTTCACAAAGCCCGAGGCTCTACACGTGGTTTGCGAATATGCTTGAACATTTTGAAACTACATGTACACTGTAGAAGAACCTGAATGAATGATTCTCTCATGTGAGGTCGCCCATCGTTCATTGATCCCAATGGCTGTAAATTTTGAAGATCGAAAGATGTGGAGTGCAAGCTGACGGCCGTAACTTTTGAGGAGTGAAAGACGTGGAGCGCATTAAGCTACAGGCGCAGGGAATGTCCTTGAAAGTCCTTGATTTTTTATTGAACAAGATCGAAAAATATCGAAAAATATCTGCACTATCTGTAAACCCAAAACATAGATGTTAACACAAACATTTTTCTTGGTTTTGAGGTAAAATTGTCAAGTCCTTGAAATTTCTAAGTAGGGTCCTGGAAAGTCCTTGAAAAGTCCTTGAAGTTTTGGCCTGAAAAAGTGTGCGAACCCTGCTCCTGGCTTCAATAGAGCTGTTCGTTGTATTACGCAACATACAGTAACCCATTCGGAATTCCAGCAAAATTAAAAATTCTTCTCATTTGTCAGTGAGCTGGTTGCAAAAGAGGATGTCTTTTGCAAAGACAACAGTTTTATTTCTCCATCGTGGATGATCTCTATCACATTAAGATAGTATTATTGACACTGAGATCTGTCAACAATATACTCTTTGGGGAATTAAACACGAACACGCACAAGGATTTTCATTGTACACAGTCTGTGTTTTTCCCACAAAAGAGCCCTTAGAAACCAAAATTCTCTTTGCTTCTTACTCGAAAACGCTTCAGCCCCGATCTCTGAAATTTGGTGTACAGGTTGCATATTAACCCTTTCACTACCAAAGGCCTCCCCTTTGACGAGTAAAATTGTCTGGCGTTAGACAGAGTAAAATCTATTTTAAGTCCCCCTTGGTGGTGAAAGGGTTAAGGAGATAGTTTTTAACCCTTTCACCACCAAAGGCCTCCCCTTTGACAAGTAAAATCGTCTAGCGTTAGACAGAGTAAAATCTATTAAGTCCCCCTTGGTGGTGAAAGGGTTAAGTAAACTGTCATATGTTAAAGGGAGAGTTTCACGATTTAGCACATGTGTGAGCGATGATGTAAGTGCTGTCAAGCTTATTGTGTTTGGACCAATTAGAAGCAAGCACACAACACGGTGGGAAATGGTGGGAAATTGCCCCGATCGGCCTGTGTTCTTGGTCGAAAACTCTTTTTGGTCACGTTTATAGCCTTTGTTCTACTGTAATGGCATCAGCTCCTAGCGCTGTCAAGGGCCTATTCAGCTGTAAATGTAGTGGTGTGTGTTCCAGAAAAGGTGGAACGAAACAAAGAGGCTGCCCATGTAAAACACGAGGGGATTTTTGTAACGCTTCATGCAAATGTGTTATGATATCCAAGAAATGCCAGAACCAGGTAGGCTTTCTACTCTTTCCTTCATTTAAACATATTTTGATTTTATTGATTTGGATCTTATATCCATTCAGAATGAACTTGTGCGAGCGCATACGGTTTATCGACATTGAGTTAATTACGCGGGGTACGAAAAGCCAAGAAACTCCCTCAAACTATCTAAACTTAGGACTAGGATTTCATTAGCATTCAATATAGTGTGTTCTTTCGATAGCCTGATTTTGTTAGATTAGCGAGAAGGCTAAGAACGAGAAATCTGCAAGCTTTAAGAAGTGATGTGGCAGTTACACGTGATAACAACACAGTGAGTGCCCTTCCGAGATGCAAGAATGCATACGAGAAAATGCGGCGGTGGAGGTAAATCAGAAGTGCGTTTGCCGTTTTATTTGCAATTTAAAATTTTATAGAGAAATGAATAAACTTGCCTTGTAATAGATTTTGTAGTTTGCCCCAAATCTGTTTTTTTTCTTTTATTGCCCTCTACTCGACTGCAACTCACTCGCACATTTGATCACACATTTATAAGCTTTGTGTCTCAGTGTTGTACAAATTTTTCATTCCACATAAGAACACGGCTCTCTCACGGCTCTCTCATGTGGGGAAAAATCAAGAAAAAACCTCTGGGACCAATTACGTAAAGAGTCTGTTTTTATATGCTTTTTGTCCGGCTGATCTTCCGTTTTTTGACAGTTCCTTTCCATATTACAGACAATGTTTGGCATTATGTAAGGTGTGAAATATTTCATCAGCTGACATACCATTGATCTCACGATCTCTGTTTTATTCGTGCAAAGAATTTGATACAAAACCTGGAAGAGGAAACTGTAAGGAGACTTGCCATCAGAGTACTGTCAAGGGGGATTGAAAGTCTGGAGTTTATCCAAAGCCAGTTGGTGGCAGATGATGAAAGTTGTGAAGGCCCCCTAATCAACAGGCATGGATCACCACTGCAGCCTCTGACTGTCAGAGAAACACCAAGACAACCAATTCACCAACCATCGCCAGTCAGACAACTACCAACCACACCAGACAGAACATTACCACCATCCGATGGACCAATCACACCAGACAGACCAGCCACACCAGACAGACCAAGGCAGCAACAAATGGCCTTACCACCTGTCCCTGAGTGGTGTAAATGTGGTTGTTGCAGACAAATGGCAAGAGCTGTGGAGAACTTATGCTGCAAAATGAAAGACTGTGTAACTCTTACCCAGAGGTTCTATAAGCTCTGCTTGGACCCAGATATCCTACAACTATGTATTTTGAACAGAGCAGATATTAGGAATTATCCTTTCAACAACAGCACAAAACAATTCAGAAAGGCTGCATATAGGCAGTTTATATTAGATAAATATGGGTATCTGGGGAGAGGCAATCGCAAAGTGGTTCCATCTTGCGCTGTCTGGAAAGTTCGAGGCAAGTATCCTTCTCCAACTGGAGTTTACATGGGGTTTAGGGATGATTAAAAGCTGCAGCTTGGTGTCATATTTCTTCTTGACCAAAAAAACACAGTTCAACAAAACAGACTTTGTCACTGTTTCTGTTGTCATACAGTAATAAACACCAACCCCCCCCCCCCTGCCCCCCCAAAAGAGGAGATTTTGGTTCCTAATTGTGTTGTTTGGAAAGTGTTGCAATTTTTCCCACACTACTGGGTCCTTCATGGGGTGTACACCAGGTGATTAAATTATATCCTTCTGAACAAAAAAATTGTTGCAAGCTGCTGCTTGTTGTTAACTTCAGCGCGAAGTGATTTGAATAGCAATTATTGTGTTACACCAATGTTGAAATAAAAATAAAAGGGTGGGGAATCTTTTATGGTTCCTGTTTACACTTTTTGTAGAACAGTTAGTTGTGGATATTCCTGTCCCACTTTTACGTTGGCTACTGTATCCAGGGAGAGTAATAAAACAACATTTTGCGACAGAGAGAAGTAGCTAAGTCATCACAAGTGAAAAGTGGCTATAATTTGGGAAGTGGATTTCCATTTATTTTCACTCAAATTTGTTGTTGCTTGACAAAAGTAACAACATTTTTAGAAAGTTAAATACTCCATTTTGGTGACTCAGTTAAAAAAAGTCAGTCATCTGAATAATTTACATTTTGCCTAGACAAAAACCAACTCCTATGCCTCAACACAAGTTCACTGGTGCGCAAGGAAATTATAGGTGCAATAGTAGGTGCAATTCAGCTGGCATCATTGTGTGACATGTCCATGAAATCTTGCATGCACCCAGAATCAGTCTGACGCATCTTGAAAATTTTAGCCATAAGCATAGGAATGTATGAATAGTCCTTTTCTTCCTTCAGTGCAACAGCATCCCAGCGTTTAGTGCGTTGGTTGTATTTCCTGGAAAATCTGTGTTCCCCTGACTTACCACTCTTGGGTTTTCGATGGAGGTGATAGTTGTGGTCTATTGCACACAACATTTTCCTTGCTTTGAAGTTTATACTGTAGTAAATTATCATAGTCAGACATGACATAACAGACAATAGGCTGTCATGAAACAATGTTAGAAGCAAGGAAAAGATCACATAATTACTTGAAGAACCTTGATATTAATAACAATATTATTGTTGCCTTGAAACCATCTCAGAACCATACTTTCAAGGTTTCAAAAGCTAGTTTAAGGAAAGCTAATGGGATATCTCATTGGGCATCTGTGGTGAGTTATAAGAACCAGAAATTTGAGTTATCGGGGTAAATTTTGATCAAGGGAAATGAAATTTAGTTCAAGTTAGTGGGGTTTTCGAGTTATCTGTCCCAACAAAAGAGTAGCATTTTTTCTGTTTGCAAAAAGAGTTGAAAGATTCAAATGACAGTTTACAAATGCATTCTAAAATGCAGCAGAAACATGCCAACTACATTTCAGTGTAAAGGATCTGTTGTTTTTTATACATGTAACAGGGCAAAGAGAAGTGTTCTCTTTTTCCAGTTACAAATGATAAAGAGCATCACATACTGTCCACAATCAAGAAAAGCAGTTACAGCAAGTAGTTCTCAAATAAAGCTAAATCATAAGTCAGTAAAGTATGACCATCTGCATGAGTTTAGTCCCAAGAAGGACTGTTTGTGATGACAGTGACTGACATTTTGACAAACTGACTCTGATGATGACTGCCACTCAGGTTGTGGAAATGTCATCACAAACAGTCCTTCTCAAGAGTACACTCACCTGGGCAATCACATTTTACCAACTTATGACTCCTGAGTTCATAATTCTAGGCAAACGTACATTTCAGAAATTGAGATATCACAATGGCTGTTGCCAGCAGCATATCACATTTCAGGTGATAACAGGCACCTGCGTTTTCTATTGTGACTTGGGGTTGAAGTAAGGGGCCAACCAACTCTTGAGGGGAGGAGGGGGTGATTTCTGGTCAGCAAGAATTTTTTTCTAGCAACATGGTGGGCAGGATATTTTTTCCCTTCGTGCTGTAATTTTTTTCTATTACATTTGTTCTGCATGCAGTTTTTTTTTTTCTTCCAACAAGGGCTTACAGGAAATTTTTTTCCAAAATCACCACCCCCTCCCCCCCTCAAGAGTTAAATGGTTGGCCCCTAACTGGAACTGAAAGAGATATTAATAGCATATTTCAGCATAACACTCACAGACTGAGAGGATGACTGGAAATATAGTTATTAGCAAGACAAGTGTGATTGTTTACCTAATAAACAGTGGTCCTTCTTTTCAGTTGTTTAGTCGAACTTTCATTTCTCAGTCGAACATGTTGTGTCCCCTCTCTGTTCAATCTAAAACAGAGCAATCCTTTTGAATTAAAATTCGGAATCAAAACACGCAAATTAAACGCAGCTGTCGGGCGAGAATCCATCCACGAAAACAAAACAATCGTACAAACGGTCGCATAAATACGGGGAAGATCTCATATCAAAAATACAGTATGGATGTTGCCCGTACGGATGTATTTACTAGGAATTCTTAGTTAAAAAACATGGGAAATTGGAGCAATTGGACTTCAATTCCACTAGCAAAGCAAAGAAACTGGGAAATCATTGAAGTGCATGTATGCTTGTATTATGACCACTGACCTTTGCAATCTTGCCATTTCCAGAGAAAGCAGATGTGCCATGAAATCGTTGTCTGTATTAAATAGACTCATCCCTTTATAAATTTTCCACGTTTGGTGGACCCATTTCGTTAGCCACACACGACTTCTAGAACCACACCAGATTGCCGGTTTAGCTTATGTGCCTCCAGAGAAACCACAGAATGTCCCGTTGCTGGTCGGCCATGACGTCTCTTTTCAGTCTTTTGACTGGCCATCGACTTAAATGCCGATTTCGGCTCCTAAAAACACTTTCAACTTCCCAAAAATCAAACTTATATATTACAACAGAAACCAAATAGTACAAAAAGTGGAGAGCAAAGACCTGATGATCAAATTTCGGGCGCGATTTCAACAGATTATTCCACCAGAAACTCACATCTAATTTAGTGTTGACCCGTACAATTTATTATTGAGCCGTTCTGCTCATGCATGCGCTTAACCATGAACATCGTACTTTAATGAAACGTTATGATCTGAAAGATTCATGTCATCCTCCAGGAATACCTTAAATGTAACACGGGTTTCATTTAGAAGCCGGCAACTGGCGAAATCACCGCCTACTGTACTTTGTCCGTATTTTCATTCAAATTATTAAAATAAAATCGTCAGGTTGCCACCTGCTATAGTTAGCTCAGATGGCTATTTCAAAACTTATTGAAAACCCTGGACTAACATAATTTCAATTGACAATACAGGGTAAACTTTGTCTTTGTATATGTATGTGTGTGTTTAACAAATCGAATTAGCATTTAGCGTTGTCTGTACTCTTATCAACAATGATATTTGTCATCACAGTGGTCAAAATGTTGTTGTCCACAACAAATTTTGACCACTGTGATGGCAAATATCATTGTCAATAATAGTACAGACAATGCTTAACCACATTCCATTTGTTTTTTACAACAATATCAATGTCAAAGAAAATGAAAAAGGCAAATTGCGTGACATGTTGAAGTGAGCAGCATTGTATAGAGTCTTAGCTAGTGATGATGGCAAATTAGCCAATGAGATTGTGAGATTACTAGCAATTGTGATAAAATTATTTATGGTTGACCCTTTGCTGATGGATTTACCAAATATCGTTCCAAATGGAACGATGCTTTGAAAATCTACAACTTTCTCACATCACTTACTGTGGTTGAAATAAACCACTTTTTGCCAAATGATCAGTTGTTTAGACTTAATCACCCTGTAAACTGACGAAACCTCCCAATTTTCATGGAATATGAGCATTTATTTTGTTGCAAAACTAAAAAAACGCCCTTGGACAGCACAGAAAATACGCTACTTTGTCTTGAAGGTTTTTAATGCACAAAATTCCTCTTGAAGCGAAAAGTCTATACATTTGCAGCAAACTTCGTCTCTACTTCTTGCAATTCGTTGCACTTTTTCCTGCTCACTTCTTTAGCGCAACGTGGTTAACACTATTTGATTTCAGTTGCTCTCACTGTCTGTAATTTTCACGTTTGTGACCCAAAGGAATTCTGGGATATCCTTGCCTAACAGCAGCATGGAACTCCACCAATTTCCATTTCACATATTTTTTATAAGTGTTGAGCCACCTGGTCCTGCTGACAAAATATTGCACCGATTGCATTATTTACAAGTCAAAACTCGCCAAAATTGCCATGCCAGGTACTGGAATCCACTCACAAAATGGCTAAAGACACAACTTCACTCCGTGAATTGCCATCACTCACGCGAAGATGTTGAGGGGCTCACTTCATGCGAAATTGCTTCTCACCTTTGTTTTCTTTCAAAGGATTGCCTCTACCCATGAACCCAGCTTTATGACGCCAGGCTGGGGGCTTCTGAGGTGAAAAATGGCTCGAGAAACACACTTATAAATCAAATACCTACCGAATTGTTAGCTGCAGTTGATCACTTAAAACAAGTGACAGCTGGCATGACATACGTGACAGGAAAGATAAGAGCCATTGGTCTTCTGGACCAGCAAAACCTCCGTGGTAACCCCTTATATGGGATAACTAGACTGATTTGACCTCCTACCCTCCGGAAATTGCAAAAAAGACGTACAAAACATCCGTTGGCAAAGGTTAATATATATTATGTATCTTTGTGTCTAGTTTTTTTCTCCCATATATTTTAATTACCATCATTCTAAATTACATTGCTAATGTTATTGTAATCTAGTTTTTTCTCCTGTATATTTTAATTACCATCATTCGAAATTAGCAATGAAATCGTAAAGCTTGTGGGATGTGGCTGGAGTGACAAGGATACTTCACAAATTAATGTGATCAAGTAAGCTGAAGCCACTCAAAAGGCACTAAGGCCACATGGTAGCGGGCATTACCCCTTAAATCTACCAAAGCAAAGATTGAGCCCAAGCATTAGCAGCCATGGACAGCTGTTTCGGCCTTGTTAGGCCTCATCAGCATGGCATAGCTAATACTCAGGCTCAAGTACCCACATATCAATAAAACAAGCAATGAAATCGTAAAGCTTGTGGGATGTGGCTGGAGTGACAAGGATACTTCACAAATTAATGTGATCAAGTAAGCTGAAGCCACTCAAAAGGCACTAAGGCCACATGGTAGCGGGCATTACCCCTTAAATCTACCAAAGCAAAGATTGAGCCCAAGCATTAGCAGCCATGGACAGCTGTTTCGGCCTTGTTAGGCCTCATCAGCATGGCATAGCTAATACTCAGGCTCAAGTACCCACATATCAATAAAACAAGCAATGAAATCGTAAAGCTTGTGGGATGTGGCTGGAGTGACAAGGATACTTCACAAATTAATGTGATCAAGTAAGCTGAAGCCACTCAAAAGGCACTAAGGCCACATGGTAGCGGGCATTACCCCTTAAATCTACCAAAGCAAAGATTGAGCCCAAGCATTAGCAGCCATGGACAGCTGTTTCGGCCTTGTTAGGCCTCATCAGCTTACTACTCAGGTACTTGAGCCTGAGTATTAGCTTGAGCCTGAGTATTAGCCTGAGTATCAGCTTACTTGATCACATTAATTTGTGAAGTATCCTTATCATTCGAAATTACATTGCTAAATAAATGTAATTTGATGTAATTTAACATGATGGTAATTAAAATATATGGCAGAAAAATCTAGATACAAAGATACATAATATATATTAACCACAAATAATTTTATCACAATTTGCTAGTAATCTCACAATCTCATTGGCTAATTTGCCATCGTTACTAGCTAAGACTATACAATGATGCTCACTGCTGCTCAATGTAATATATAGCAAATGATGTAATATAAGTAAGTAAATGTAAGTGAGGTAATGCAGTGTAATGTAAGATAGTGATGTAGTGTTTGTGAAGTAGTAAATAAAGTTTAAAAAATCGTTCTAAATTACAAGGGCATGGTATTAGTTTAACCCTGACCTTTCTCCCATATTAATTATTTACTAATTGAATCCTGTTTAAATCAACTGTAAAGTTATGGGGATAAAAAAGAAATAAATAAACAAGTAAACAAGCTATTAACCATACTATCTTTTGTAACCTTTAGGAGAGGAAGGTCAAAGTTGCGAGAAGAAAAGTTGGTGGACTTGGTATGAGTATTAAGGTGAGCTTTTTATGATATTGTTAGTCTTCCCATTGGGCTCTTGTTAGGGCAAAGACACCACTTTGCTTTAGGATACACTGACTCAGCATTTCATTGAAATTGGAAAGTTGGAATGATCAAGGGCACCCAGCGAGGCAAATCAACCAAAAGCTGTAGAGAGGCATTTTTAAGTACCTTATGGTGTTTTTTAAATGATGTTTTCAGTAGTTAGAAGAATTTGATATATTCGGATTCCTTAGCTGGAATTTTAATTGCCTGAAAATGTTAGGGAACAAAATCTTCCTTTGAGAAAATGATACCTGAAATGATTTTTCCATGAACTTTCTTGGGAACCATTTTCTTTCCGAAAATGCTAGCTGTCATTTTTGGCTGCCATAAATTGCAATTACAGCCTTTTGGAAAAACCTCAGGGGATATGATTTCTCTGTTGTGAATCTTTCAAGCCACATTTCAGTTATGGAAATCCCAGTACCTTTAATCGATGCTGATCATGAAAGCCTGAGATGAACTACCCTCCACCGAACAAAATATCTACTGGCCCTTAAATGATTCAATCAAGAGATAAGTCACTTGAAAACCTTCCCTATGACCAACGTGGAGTTTCTTGGGCTGTGTGAGGTGGATCAAGCTTGTCAATCATGCTAATTATCTGCATATCATGTGCTTCCTCTAATACTTTCATTAGCTTAAGTTAACTTGTAGTATTTGAATTGTTTGAGTGTGAAGTATTCAGTAAAAAAAATCTTGGCTTGAGGTGATATTAAGATTAATTACTTAGTAATCTGGCCAATTTTTTAAAGCCTAGATACAGTGTAGGATGACTGAAGTTTGTCACTATGAAAGTATTTCTTTTGTAGGGGGAAGAGAAAGCAATCTTCCAATAGCTATCTCAAAAGTATACAAAGACCAAGCAGGTATGGGAAACAAACAAATGTTTGAACTCTAGCTTTATTAATTTTGGTTAGCCAGGTGGTATAATTTCTATTTTATCCAAAATCCCTCTTAACATCCTGTCTTTTTTTAATTCTTCTATTTTACTAGCTTATGAAACTGGTCAACTTCATGAGGGTGATATTATACTTGAGGTAACTAAATGTTTATGTGTCAAACCTTTACAGAGGTCAGCCAATAAATTATTTCTCTTTAGAAGACTGTAATTGTAAGTACAAATAGATAAATTAATGTGAACGGGAGACCATTGTGGGCATTTAAAACAGCGAGCCATTTCAAAGCCCATAAAGGTTGCACACAAATATTTATTTTTATCTTACTTGTGAAATGAAACAATAGATTGTGTTTGTCATATTAATCAGTACAGATCTGCATCAAAGTTAATGCACACTAATTAGCTGAGCAGGACTCTTCTATAAAAGTTAATGCAGTAGTTGATTTGTATTGGTGTTTAGAGAGGTATACATGTGACTCAAATACTACCCGTAGATTGGTCATAACTCTTATGAATTATCAATGAATTTTACAATGAAAGTTAAATCTGTGTTGCCAGACCGTATTTAATTATGAAGTAACACAAAGCATTTATTTATTACTCTCCTGGACTGGATCCTAGTTCATCACTGGTCTCCCAGCATAAAGTGACAATACATATTAATACCCCCCCATGGATCCGTAGATAGGATGTTAGTCTATTGCACAATAATACAACATGAAGTAACCTACAGTATTCTTTGATTTCACTCATGTGATAAGATGGCCATGTTGGTGCCAAAACAATAGAAAAATGTAGCTCAAGGTTTGCATAATAATAGAGTCAAATTCCCAAAAGACTTTTTCGCTATTGTTCTTTCCACCGACATGGCTGCCATTATGTCAGGTGCAATCAAAGAATTACTTATCCCCCCCCCCTGCACCTCTTCCTGGATGGGGTAGGGTAAGGAGTAGTTCCTAGAAAACAGAGGATTCTCATTATAAAGTGACAAGGAGTATTACTACTCCCCCTGGATGGGATGCTACTCCATCACAGGATACCCAGCCTGAAGTGACTAGGAGTATTACTACTCCCCACTGGATGAGATGCTTGTCCATCACAGGACATCCAGCATGAAGTGACTAGGATTATTACTACTCCCCCCTGGATGGAGAACTACTCCATCACAGGATACCCAGCATGAAGTGACTAGGAGTATTACTACTCCCCCTGGATGGAGAACTACTCCATCACAGGATACCTAGCATGAAGTGACTAGGAGTATTACTACCCCCCTGGATGGGATGCTAGTCCATCACAGGATACCCAGCATGAAGCGACTAGGAGTATTACTATTCCCCCCTGGATGGGATGCTAGTCCATCACAGGATACCCAGCATGAAGTGACTAGGAGTATTACTATTCCCCCCTGGATGGAGAACTACTCCATCATAGGATACCCAGCATGAAGTGACTAGGAGTATTACTACTCCCCCCTGGATGGGATGCTAGTCCATCACAGGATACCCAGCATGAAGTGACTAGGAGTATTACTATTCCCCCTGGATGGGATGCTAGTCCATCACAGGATACCCAGCATGAAGTGACTAGGAGTATTACTACTCCCCCCTGGATGGAGAACTACTCCATCACAGGATACCCAGCATTAAGTGACTAGGAGTATTACTATTCCCCCCTGGATGAGATGCTTGTCCATCACAGGATACCCAGCATGAAGTGACTGGGAGTATTACTATTCCCCTATGGATGAGATGCTTGTCCATCACAGGATACCCGGCATGAAGTGACTAGGAGTATTACTATTCCCCCCTGGATGAGATGCTTGTCCATCACAGGATACCCAGCATGAAGAGTGTCTATAAGTATTACTGTCATACCCCTCCCTTGTTAGATGGGATGTTAGTCCTTCACAGAATCCCAAGCATGCTGTGGCGAGAAATATTTCTACTTCCTTCCTTATGGGTCAGTTATACTCAAGTGTATCCATTAGAACAGTTAGGCTGACCTCCTGCCCAGTCAAACAAAAACACACTATTTAGTTCAAGAGATGTGGAGACTTGTATTTTACCCAAACCTCTGTATCACTAAGCAGAAGTAACTTGACCACCAGTTTTTGCATTTTATAGATCTACATGCACATGTTTGTTTTTCTCTCTTGTTTTTACTAGAATACACAATTGCTTATAAATTTGATTTTTGGGGTGTGTTTTGTTTACTTTCATTAGGTCAATGGTCACAATATAAGGAGAGCCACACATGATGAGGCTGTAAGTTCATATTAGGGAGCTTTAGCAGCGAGGATGGCAACAGCGACAAGAATACCTCAAAAGAATAGGTCTAATAAGCAAAAACAATCTGTCTGCATGTGTGTTTTCATTTTGGTGCATTTCATTGCCATTCCCTGCAGAACAATGTGAAATACCCCAAGTTTCTTTCTTCTTCATTTCTTTAACCACGTTCATAGTAATTTAGTCCCCAGATAGTTCGCCAGCATTTTCCAATTTAAACAAATTGGAATAAGAGTTACAAAAGAGGGAAGGTATATTTTGAAACATTTGGTGTTTTTTTGCTGTCATTGTTGTCATTGCTAAAGCTCCCTATTAAATTCTCTTGGCAGTAGAGCCATCAAAAAGCTCTGGCTTAGCTAAAAAGAAGAGATGTGTCTAGACTGCTATTTGTTGAAACCCCAGATGAGTTAATGGACTCCATATGTCTTTTTTGGGAACTTGCCAGTGTGTCACTGGAAATGTTAAAGGTTTAAAAATTTAACTTTCACAGTTTATAAAGAATGAATCCCAATATGGGAGCACTGTGTATGTATAATACCTTTGGGCACAGTAAGTTTTGAGAACTTTTGGGAAATGGGCTCCAGGAATGCTAAATCAATTTGCACAAATTTTGAAGTTGCCAGGGATGGTGCACTGGTGACAACACTTGCTTCCCACCAATGTGGCCCAGGTTTGAATCCAAGATGACACCATAAACTTGTGGGCTGAGTTTGTGTAGGTTCTTGACCCTGCTCCGACAGTTTTTCTTCTGGGTGCTCTGTTTTTCCTCCCCCAGCAAAAACCAGCATACCGCTTATTCGAGCTGGCTGTAGGCTGTGCTCCAGGGTCATACATGTACCGTATAGCAGCTGCCAGAGGTGCCTTGTATATGCTTTGGTTTCTACCTTGTTGAGCTTCAACCTTGAGCACTGTACTTTGTGAGGATGATTAGCTGGACATTTGTTACTGTTATTATCAATAATTATTGTAAATAAGTAATGAAGGGTAATACATCTGTTGAAGTGGTTAGCTTTCTTTTTTGTTGGTCACATTTAGCTACAATAGACAGAAATAACTTTTAGTTTTAATTTCATGTTGGTCAATAGGTAGCAGCTCTCAAAAGGGGTGGCTCAGATATTGAACTGACAGTGATTCACAGTTCCACTGGCTCTTTAGGTATGATTACCAGTGCAAACCAATATCTCATGCTTTAGATAGGTAGCAGAGTTTGAGGTGGGATAAAATACACACAAGAATTTTTTAGAAGTACTCAAATTTCCAAAATCGAGCATTACCAGTATGTACATTTATTTAAACAACAAAACAACAACTTAATTGCACATGAAAAAGTTTACAAGTAATAAATTGAAGGGCTGAGAGCATAAACTGCCTATATGTAATTTTAGGTCGTTTCTCGATTTTGCTCGGAAATGAAACAAAAATCAGTGAATAAAAATACTGGAAAATGTTTTTGAATCGAGTTGCTTGCAAGTCACATGCAAATATTTGTTTCATAATTTCCGAGGAAAATTGAAAAATGACCTAAAATTACACATAGGCAGTTTATGCTCTCAGCCCTTCAATTGAAGTAAACTAAAAAGGGAAAATGAAATATTTCATGCAACCCGCAGTTAGGTTGAGAAAAAAGAAAAAAAGAAATAAAAATAAAACTATGCCTGAGGTGTCTGCATGGAGTTCAAAGCTGACTTGACATTACTTAAATCATGAAGGATGTTGTTCATTGTTGTTTAAAAATTTTATTTCAAGATAGCTTAGTTTTATCGGCTATCCCAGTAGGTACATGTAGTGATGTGGATTACAATGTGATACAAACAATTAAACTGAGCTATCATTACATCCATTTAGTTTACAGAAATTTGCTGGCATGTGTACAAGATGATGAACTGCTAATATAAAGAGACTTACCTTAGAAAATATTAGGCATCTCACTGATGTGGTGCTGTAGGGGAACGTAGGTGGGTAATTGGGGGTATTAAAGTCTTGAAATGGACAATTGTTGGACTCTTTTGTGTGGTGTACTCATTTATTTTTATGGGATTACTATAAAAAATCTCATTTGTTTTGTAGGTGAGACATCACAGCAGACCTCAGAAGTTTCTCAATCAACTGTATCCAAACAGGGTATGATATTTTAAAATTATTGATTGACACATGAAATTCTAGATCATAATTATTAAAACTGGTACTCCTTTCCATTCTTGAGGCTCGTGAGCTAAATCAAATCAAAAGTGAAATCAGTAGATAACAAATACATGTATTTTATAAGAAAGACATGTGCTAACACACACACACACACAGACAAATTAATGGCCTCCTCTACCATAAAAACCAAACTGAGCCAACTGCCACCTGGTTGACTGAATTTGTGGAGCACCAGATTGCTAAGCGGAAGGTCGCCGGTTCAAACCCCAGACTGGACCATTAACCAGGGGGCCTTAAGTAACTGGTATGATCATTGTGGCCAGCAACTAGAGTGATTCCTGGAATTAGCATTATGTGTAGATTTATCATTGTTAGTTGTCCTCGCTTGAGTTCTTTTTCCAGGGACTCAGGTTTCCCCTACTCAAACACCAGCATGTTATGAGATTCTAATTCTAATTAAACATTGGATAGAGTCTCAAATTAAATACTATTGAGGCCTTCCAAGGGGTAGTCTGGTGTCACTTTGTTGCTAGTTTACAACTCAGTCTGTTGCTTGTTTCAGTAGGGTCAAATGTCACGAGAAAGAGAAAGAGGAATGGAAAGTGCATTGTTGCCGTTGTACATGTATACTATTGTATGGTTTCTGGAGAAGATTGTCACCTGTTTTTGGAGTCATGTTGCTTGTTGCTTCTACCCCTTGGAAGGCCTCACTATTGGCCAGCACTCTGTGTTAACCCTTTCCTCCCCAAGAGTGACTTATAGATTTTACTCTGTCTAACGCCGGCCAATTTTACTCATCAAAGGGAGACCCCTTAGGGGTTAAAGGGTTAAAATAAAGTGATTTTTCAAGCAGAAAAAAAGGGCTTTTTGTGGGATTCTCTTAAATCAACTTAAACTTTTTTATCTGACAGCAAATGGAATTGTCAGAAGTATTGAGGAATCTTCAAGTGACGCTGAATACAAAGAAAGCAGCAGTCAAAAGGTGTAGTAAAGTAGTACCCAAATCTTAAGACATGATCACTTTAAGTGCCCGTAGCCCCAAATATTTCTTTTGCTTAAATAATTATTTGCACCTGTTCGAAACGCATTGCACATTTTAAACCAAATCTTGACTATTCATAGGCTCTGAGAGTTACGAAATCTAGCCATCATATGTCACATGACCGAGCTAGTAAGGGGCATGTGTCTATTCCTTACTTGACATCACAAACTTATTTGCAGGCATGTTTACAAAGACTTACATGTACCATAATGCAAATCAGTTTGTGACCTCAAATAAGGAATAGACCCATACCTCTTACTAGCTCAGTTGTGGGACATATGGTGGCTAGATTTCATAACTTTCACTGCTTATCAAAAGATTTGGTTTAAAAGCGCAATGCGTTTTGAACGGGTGCAAAGATTTATTTAAGCAAAAAACTATTTGGGGGTTTAATAGCTGCACTTTAAAATCTCTGTGGTCTGATTTTCCTCTCTGTTTGGTCTGGACAGGTAGTGTAATGTTAACTAAAGTTAATCTTTACAAA
>JAEMWC010000057.1:1287500-1297500 GCA_016490735.1 Pachyseris speciosa | reverse complement strand
CTTGAACCCAGACCCCAAGCTTATTAATTATTGTACTCCCCAGACCTCCCTCCCTATACACTTTGCACCACCTTGCATTTGAAGACATTTCAGACAAACTTCGATCACAGATGGAGAGATTTCTGTCAAACTAAAACCCACTGACTACCCAAAAAGACTAAGGCAATTGAGAACGAATTTGAAAGAAATGATGTAAATATGAAAATGATAAAGGTAAAAAGAGTATTCAATCCATCGTGAAAAGTAATGTTTGGTGGCTTGAATATCACGTCATGACTGCCAAGAGGAAAGTGTTCTGTTCACTTTGCAGAATGAATGAATAAGGTAAGGTGGGTTGAAGAAAGATCCTGGGAAGGAGCTTGCACTACTGAGATGTACTGTGGGCTAATGGATTTCTAAAAGTCACAATCCCTTTGGCTAGTGATTCAGCTGAATGATGTCTAACCCTGATTTAGCTGTCTGGTTTTTCAGTTGCATCTGTCTTTTTCATGTCCAAAACAAGTCACATGGAATTCTGGATATGGGCTGAATCTATCGAGTTTCAGTTTTTGAACAATATTTTTGCAGGTTGGGCACATGGGCTGGGTGTGGGAAAGAACGAAATCCACAAGCCACTGGAATGTTTGGAAAAGGAAGTTTCTAACAGTCAAGGGTTCAGAGTTACAGATATTTGAGATGCCTCCCGTAAGTATAGTAACTGTAGTTAAGCCAGTCATTGAATCATTCAGGCAATCTCTCTGTCCTTCTGTCAGTCCATCCATCCAGCTGTCCTTCAGTCAATCAGTTGAGTCAGTCAGTCAACTTTAAGTCATTTGATTGCAACAAAAGACATGATAACCCTTTTATAAAAAAGTATTTGATCCATCTGAGTTCTTCCCCTTGCATCTCTCTACAGTTTCTGCCTTCTGGCCATTTTTATGATGTCTGAGCTTAAAAAGTTAGTGGTTGCATCTCTCATTGCTTCTTGTTTTTGTAGGTCATAGCTAGAGACTGGCTCAGAAGTGAGGCATCATACAATGTAATGGAAGTAGTTTGTCACATATGCAGGGTATGTAATCTGGAATCTGTTTCTTGAAGTTGATCTGTTGCCAACACTTTCAGAGAGAGAAATGTACAGAGTTCACTTTCACCATGACCATAACCATCATCACCACCACTGCCGCCACCACCACCACCACCACCACCACCCTCGTCATCACCACCACCATCATCATCACCATCACCGTCACCATCATCATCACCGCCACCACCATCATCATCAGCATCATTTCACTTTTGTTGTCATTACTTTTAAAACTGCTCTATCATAATTGAAGGGCTGAGGGCATAAACTGCCTATGTGTAATTTTCGGCCGTTTTTTTAGTTCGCTTGGATTTGTCCAAATTTTTGCATGTGAACTGCATTTTGATTCAAAAACATTGCCCCGTATTTTTTTTCACCGATTTCTTTTTCGTTTTCGAGAAATAACGTATGCAAAAAAAAACACCTAAAACTACACATAGGCAGTTTATGCCCTCAGCCCTTCAATTACTTTCACTTTTAGTGTAAAAAAAATTGCCTTATTTGTTTCTAAGTACCTTGCCCAAATGTGTATGTTTTCTAGACTGTTAGATAATGGTATGAAATTTGCATGATTAGCTTTTCATTAAATTTATCAAAGAAACAGCAGGTCAACTTGAGAGTGTTTTAAGTTGGAACCCAGACATGTGAATGGAAAGCTACTTTCAATGAAGTATGCAGTGCATTGGTCACTCTTCAATGTTTTCCACTGTAACATGAACTGTGGTTCTTTTGATAGGATGACGAACTGCTAGACAAAAGAGAATTTTGCTTCTGTATTCAGTCCAGTTCTGGGGATAGTCGCTACCTTGGAGTGGGTGAGTTTTTGTGTGGGAACCTGTGGTATCTGGTATCCCACACTAATGTCATTGGGTTGTAAGTCAGTTTTTGTGTAGGATACCTGTGGTATCCCACACTTATGTCATCAGGTTGTAGAATGATGAACTGCTAGACTAAAGATAATTAATTTTTGTCTCTGTATTCAGTCCAGTTCTGGGGATAGTCGCTACCTTGGACTGGTGAGTTTTTGTGTGGGAACCTGTGGTATCCCACACTTAGGTCATCAGGTTGTAAACCCATTAATGCTAATGAGTTGCAAAGTTTGCAATGCATTGTGGGCAGTGTATCCCGCACATGTACCCTTTGGGTATCAATTTTTATTTATTCTGTACTGTGGATGATATATGAAATGAATCATATATGAACTGCGGAAATGAAATCAAATGAAGAATGATCCTCGCAGTTGTGAACGCAATTTATGCAATTGCGAAAAGAAGCCTGAAAAAAATTCAGGACTTCAACGGGGTTCGAACCCGTGACCTCGCGATTACCAGTGCGATGCTCTAACCAACTGAGCTATGAAGCCACTGACGTTGGCAGCAGGTCAATTGTGGGTTCATATGTTCCCGTGAAAGAAATGAGTGTGGATGATATATGAAATGAATCATATATGAACTGCGGAAATGAAATCAAATGAAGAATGATCCTCGCAGTTGTACTCTTGTGGACTGTGTGGGAGGTCCACATGGGAAATTAACTGGGTCAAGGTCGTGATGTCCATGTGCCATCTGACCTGATCTACGTAGAAGCGGGCTGTTACTACACGTAAATTGACCCCAATGTGCACAAATGTAAAGCAAGTGTCACGCTTCTCTTCTGGAGATTTCAGTAACGTTTCCTAACAAAGGGATTAAAACCATATTGGGGAATCCTTTTTTACAATATTTGCCTCATTAGCATAAACAATTCAGTTTCTGATGGAGCTACAAATAAATCAGTTCTGAATATTAAAAAGGTCATAGTATGAATAACTCTGCCAATGAATATGAGCCTCGTGTATTGAATACTTTTTGTGCAACGCAAGTTTAAAAACTCAAAATTTTGCAAAGAATGTATGAGCTCATTAGTACTTTTGCCACCCAGAAATTTTGCAGTTTTTAGAAGTCATGAATATCTCCCAGAATACTACACCTAAAGAGCTAAAACTTTCACAATTAATTAAATTTCACAGCTCTTTAGCTGCCTGGAGTGAAATCACATCTAACATGTTTGCTTACAGAGCAAAGCCGTATGCAAATGAGCAAAAATGTAAACAATGACGTAAGCATGAATCCCCCTATACGCGCGAGTGGTTTATAATTCACTTTCCGAGTTTTGTGGCTCAAAGCCTCTTTGATTTCCATATTGGTTTTCTTTACACATCTCAACTCAGTGCAAATTTAGTTTTACTTATTTGGTGTGATCGATATCTTGTGTGAATTACAGACACAGAAGCGGATCTCATAGAGGTTGTCAACCGAGTGCAGAAATCAACACATCAAGCTGTCGTTCATGTGGAGGTATTCAATATAACGTGACACAAAAAATTGTTTGAGAACATGGGAGGTTCACGTATGCAAAAGATGGCTATCAATATTTCAGATAAGTTTTTAAGGCAGGGTGTCAACAACGAATTCCATTGGGTCAAATTCCCACTCCTCCCAACAAACCATTATGAATTTTCTATTGATTTGTCGGGTCGTGTAGCTGACCTTGTAGGGTTTTTGACCTGAGACTCCCCTCCCTATCTGGAACACTGTTTATGTTCTGATTTCATTATTTATTTGTTTCCTAGTCGCGGACATTTCCTGGAAAATGGCGTGGCCAGGGTGTAAAACTTGTGCTTGACTTGAAAAGAGGCTTGAGACTTTACAGCACTGCAGACAGGGTTTGTACTTTCTCTCGCTTATTTGATGTTTTCTTTATGGTACAACTCTGGTTGAAATACCATCCTGAGATAGATAGATAGATAGATAGATAGATAGATAGATAGATAGATAGATAGATAGATAGATAGATAGATAGATAGATAGATAGATAGATAGATATAGGTAGGTAGGTAGGTAGGTAGTCAGTCTTTATTTACCCACGGACAATTCGTCAGCTATAAATAATGCATTAAATGGATAAAATACTCAATGGCTAGATAGGCCCCTCCACCTACTTTACCACCCTACTTGGACCAAGCGTCGCTAAATATGACTGAAAAATGATTAACTACAACTTTTTTTGGAAATTTTGTTATGGTATGGTATTTTGTTTATCCACATTACATGGATGAGTACAAGACTCGTTTAGACGTGAACGTGCCAATTAACTACAAATCCATACATATTAAGCAGGGCTCAACCTTAACTTTTGTTACCAGTAGTCTTATGGCTAGTAAAATGGTAGTTCTCACTAGCCAAAGAACTTTTTCTACTAACCATAAAATATTCAGTTCAAGTTAGTAATTACCCTAGTTTTGAAAAAAAAAAAACACTTCTGATATCCATTGAAGATCATCGAAGTGCGAACAATATGGCGGGCACTTTCATTTACGATTGAAGTGCGTGATGGGAGCACTCAGATCCAGTCTCTTTAAATGAATGTGGCTTGGTCGTGAAACTGTTCACTTTCATTCACACGAAAGACTACTTCGTTTCTTTCTTTCTGCATGTTAAACATTGTGTCACAATTTTCACAGCACTAAATTTATCTTAAGCAGTTGACAAAGAAATTAATTTTGCCTCCATAGTTTTAGTAGCCAATATGGCTAGTAACTGAGGGAATTTCACTAGCCAAAACTGACAATCCGGTGGTATTTGGCTAGTTGACCACTGCTAAGGTCGAGCCCTGTTAAGACATAAAATAAATAAACAGGATAAAATAGAAATAAAAATAAGAATATTCGAAAACCAATGATACTAAGGGGGAAACTAGCCATATAAAAATCCGAACTATGTACAGAAGTTACAGTGACACTTACATGTAACTCCAATAGTAAAATTGACATTATTTAGCATTGACTTAAAAACGTTAAGAGATTGGGCTCTCCTAACACAATTAGATTGGTGAAATAATAGTGAACCAGATGTTGAATGAAACGAAGCTTGTAATCAGCAGTTCGGCAGGCCCCCCATCTGTTGAATATGTAGCCCGAGTGGCATGCGTTAGAAGGGGGAAGGGAAGCTATCTGAGGTCTTGACTCGGCGTCATAAGTGGGCTGAGTTTGTTGGTTCTCTACTCTGCTCCGAGAGGTTTTTCTCCGGGTACTCCGGTTTTACCCTCTCCCCTAAAGCCAACATTTGATTTGATTTATTTAGATTTGATTTGATTTCGTCTCCCCAATTAGTAGAGCATCTGTGCTCGGCTAGATAGATTTGAGACTTAAATAAAGTGATTGTTATTGTTGTTGAATATTTCTAAGTTATTTACCAAAAGCATCTTTTTTTGTTTTTCTTAGTCGCTTTTGTGGCAGTATCGTTTCTCATTTCTTCGTGGTTCATCCGATGACGGGTTTCGCAAGATCGTGTTGCTGTTTTCCTCGTCTCCTGCTGGTCCATTTGACAGACAGGTGCGTGTGTGTTCAAACATTTACAGCGGTTTTCAATTGAGTGTTACACCTCCTCTGTATGCCCTAACTGTGCATGTGCTGACCTTAAGTTCCTTGAATTTTTCTTTCAGGAGTTAGAGTTCACGAACATGCAGCAAGTGCTGACGGTGATGCATGCCTTCTATGCTGCCAAAGTTGCACAAGTCGACCCAAACTTCTCATTTGATAATAGCTTTTAAGTGTACACAGTCAACAGGATAGAAATGCTTTGAGAGACTTCTAGGCGACTTGTTGCGATTGTACGTCCGGCTAGGAATTACTTTATTAGCAACTGACAAGGACATTGCCACTTACAAGTTTTTAGGTGTTTGGCAGCTTTTATCCTGGCGGGGGAATCAATCCGAGGGTTATAACATGTTGGGAGAGAGTGAAGACGGTTTTATCAACATGTTTCCAAAGGTTATAAGGACAACATAGAACCACAAGTGTTTGTGTCTTGCCGCGCACGCTTGAAGAAACGAAGGACTCTTGCAAGATCTACGATTCTGATTCTGATTGGTTTTTTTTACAATACGAATGACCGGAAGTGAAACATAAGTCGAACATGGGGGCGAACTCTAAGCATGCGCAGTTCAACTGAAAGTCCGATATTTTCGGACTTCTGGATCAGATCTTTCCAGAGTCGTTTGTTTCCCGCCCGCTGGTCGAACGGAACGAAGACTCTGGGTATAAGACTGTTATAAGGACTGCGCATAACTTATGCGCATCTCTCTATTGCCTCCTGAGCAGTGGTGCAACCTGGTACGCAGGGTTTTCGTTCCCCTTGACCAGCGGTCGGGAAACGAGCGACCCTGGAAAGATCCGATTTGAAAGTCCGAAAATAACGGACTTCCGGCTGAACTGCGCTTGCTTAGGGTTCAAAGAGTTTGTAAGAATTCTGTTTTACTTCCTTTTCTTTGAATTGTTTGAAAAAGCCAATCAGAATCGTCAACCTGTCGGATCTTTCGAGAATCTCTCGTTTCGTCAAGCCTACGCAGTACGGAGCGAAGACTCGAGGGACGAGAATGAGGAGTGGTGTTTCTTAAAATAAAAAATATTTTTGAGCGGTTTATGACTACACGACAAAAGCAGATCTCAAGAAAGCCTATTATTATTCAAACTTGTCATCCAATCGCATTTTTTAGTGATAATTTGCCTTTAATTTGGGAAAAATCCTGTACACTATTACGTATTTTAGAGCTTTTTAGGATTATTCTAGCGTGGTTATCTCTTAAAGATCCTTGTTTGCCCCCACTTTTCTTTTGAAATCCCAACAGCACTTGCCACATTTAATAATCGGCAAAAAAATACGTCTGTACATATTGAGAGGCACTGTCATTAAGGGTAAAACTTTACCCAAGAACAAACCGGACTACAAGAAAGCATTGCTTTTATATGGAGTCAATTGTACCTCTTTAGGTTGCTGTAATTTTTTTTGTAAAATGACTTGGTTGTGTCAGTCTGATTTGTAAATTCAACCAGGGCTTTTAGAGATCATATCCGTAGTTTAATAAACCCGTTTAGTCTCCCGATACGCTAGATTAATTTTGAAGAATACGAATACAGTTTGAATGTTACTCTTATTGACCGAATGGGAAGGCTTGGCTTGGTTTGTGCCGTATGACCGAGGGGTGATAAGTTCATATTCACCAACAATACAACATTTTAGCGCCGCTCTGTGAACTGTTAGGAAGTTTTATCTTTAACAAACAAATGTATATAAATCTATTAATTTTAATAAAATATCTTTTCATACAAACAGCTTTGGTCAATGTTTTCCCTTTCGAATACACGCCCAGTCATTAGCCGTTTGTGAGAGTTATTCCTAAAATAACGGAGGATTTTTCGTCGCAAAAACGGAAAATGTTAACCAACCCAACAATTACTTCTATCGATCTGCAAGAATTCACCTTGCCTCCAGGCCCCAGTTGTTCAGCGGATAAAATGTATCCGCCAGTTGAAATGCATTTTATCCAATGGATAGAGTTATCTGCTCTTTTAACAACCAGAGCAGGAAAGAAAGAAGACCTTCAAATCAAGAAACCTACCCAAAGTACAAGAAGTAATGGAAGGAAACATTTATTTTTAATTAAATAGATAGGAGAACATTTTTTTTTATATTAAAACATATTTGGCATTTGTTCCGGAAGCAACCTTTGCCCATCTTAGGAGCTCATGCTGCTTACATGCATTATTATTATTATTATTATTATTATTATTATTATTATTATTATTATTATTATTATTATTATTATCGTATCTATAACAAAATTCTCGATCGTGATTGGTTCTCCGCGCGCCTATTTGTCACGTAATCGGCGCGCGATCACGTGGGTGTCCAATTACAGGTATCCAATTTGAACTTTTTGTAATTGGATACCTGTAATTGGATATCCAAGTGATTTTCACGTCAATTACGCGTGCTTTAATGGCTTCCTTTGCAAACGTTTCCTGCAGTTTTCAAAACATATGGAAAGCGCTACAGACGTTTTCGCTCAAAAGACCTTCCCAAAAGAAATTTTTAATTCCGAAATTTGTTATAGATACGATTAATTAGTAATTGGACCTCGAAATTTGTTATAGATACGATTAATTAGTAATTGGACCTCGTGTCGTACAATTCAGGGAGTAATCGCGCTCGTATTTTCAAATCAGCCTCGCGCTTCGCGCTCGTCTGATTTTGAAATTACTCGCGCGATTACTCCCTGAATTGTACTCCACTCGGTCCAATTACTATTACTCATTATTATATTATTTTGAAGCTTTTTTTAAAATAAAAATCGATTAATACAGTTTTCCCCATAGTTTGTAGCTTAATAATTTTGCAATTATTTATTATTTTGTAATATATTGGATGAATTGTTAAATAAAATTATTATTGTGATTATTATTATTATTATTATTATTATTATTATTATTATTGTTTACATTTGCTTGGTGCAAGTGCAGATCATTGCGAAAAATGCTACAGGGCAGAGGGAAACAATTCTATTTTATTTAGACTGCAAATGCGATTCTGGGCACAACAGTTGGATTTTTGGTAGAATTTTAGGCTAAATAAACGTTAGAGGTTTTTTAGGGCATTTATTGGTCAACACACGTTCGTTCGGATAACAAAGTTCAGGTACCTGATTATCTTTGAACTGTCCAGAAACTATAGGCGTTAGCATTTGCACGCTGTTTACTTTGTTTTGCTCTTAGGCCTGTTCATATGTCGCATTTCTGCCGTGTCGAATTCAATTAAACTAATTGAATTCGACAGAAATTCGACGTCAGAATCAGCTGCCGAATTTCTGCCGCACGTTCGACTGGTCTTGTCGCATTATCCGGCAGAAATGCGGCACAGATTCAAACGTCGAATTTCTGCCGTGTTGTGCTGGAGTCGTGCGACAGTCGAGCCAGCTTAGCACGGCAGTAGCACGACGTTTGAAACAGGCCTAATACTTATATTTACATACCAGGCCTTAGGAAGGATCGGTTAACTTTTGTTGCATTTTCTCGAGACAAAAGAAGCACATTGCAGTATGAATGAAGAGCGGCGCAAGTGCGACGTATGAATCAACAGTCGCATTTCTGCCGCACTTAGAATTGAATTGAATTCGACACGGCGTAAATGCGAAGTACGAACCGGGCCTAAAATTATTTACCTTAGGTGTAGTGTAGTTTATTTAAAGCGAATTTTAAATGTGGAAGAATCCAGATTCAGATTTACAGAAAAAAAATCCGTCCGAAAAGTGCTAAGAATTCGTCCGAATTTTTGTTATTCGAAAGTTTTTAATTCGCAGATTGTAAGTCAAGATTTTCGGATTTTAAGAAGATTATCAAATTATCGGAGCTCAAGCACTCGTTTGTAGCAAAGCGATTTTCACAGCAAAAGATTGGTGGAGAATTCAGTAGTGAAAACAATGATCAACTTCCGAACGACATGACACTTGAAAAGTAAAGCAAAACACTCGAAATGGCCGAAAGAAAGGTAGCGACTTCTTATTTCCAAACTTGCCCTTCAAAACTGCAGCTCCCGCAAAGTCTCCTTTAGCATAGTATTTTTTTTTTGCCCCAAAGCTGTTGATCGGAAACATTTTAAACGAACCACAACTCATTCTGAGTATACCGTAAAAGCTCTATTAACCCCCCGCGCGGCTTATTTAACCAACTGGGCTGCATGAAGTGGATTTCGTAAGATTGAATAGGAGGGACTAATTACAAAATCCCACGTCCCAAAGACGGGGGGTGGGGGTGGTCTTATTAGAGAGGGGGGCCTATTAGAAAAACTGACTTCCAAACGGGGGGCTTATTAGAGAGGGAGGGTTAATAGAGAGGGTGGGCTTAACAGAGCTTTTACGGTAGCTGAATGTTTAAAAAGAGTGTCAGATAAACGAGGGACGTAATTTTTGCTATATTGTCAGTCGTACTCGGAAAAAATATTCCGATCGCGAGTTCTCCGAAAAGAACTCGAACCCGGATAAGAACGATAAACCGTAGGTCCCGTCTCACGAAACTTTTTTTGTGAATTCTGTGGGACGTTTAAGAATGACTGAAGGACGTTG
>JAEMWC010000057.1:1190000-1282500 GCA_016490735.1 Pachyseris speciosa | reverse complement strand
TGTATCTAACCCTACCACCAATAGCGTAGCTCCATTTTCTGTATATAAACCATACACAACCCACAATTCCTCGATTCGCTCCGACGAAGAGCTAATGCTCGAAACATCAGCTAATCGAATCCCTGTACGGTGGTCAATTTACATTATCAACTCCGTTGATAAACCAAATTTTAAGTTTTTGAAAGGTATCCCAAATTCCTGCACAAATCATGATCAATAAAAGGCACATTTCTGGCCACCCAAACTTACCAGGTTTTTTTGCTCTTTGATTAGCAGAGATTTTCTCATTTATTTTTTTCAGCCTTTCTTCCCTTTCTTGTTCATTTTTCTGGAAAGTAAACATACATTCACTCACTCACTCAATTCACTTTTTAGTTACTCAGTTAAGATGCTTGGGGGAGCAGGGATGGTGCAGTGGTAAGAGGACTCGCCTCGGAATAATGTGGCCCGGGTTTGATTCCCAGACTCAGTGTCATGTGGTTCATGGTGTTCATGTGGTTCATGGTAGGATCAATCTATGCTCCAAGACGTTTTTCTCCCGATACTCCAGTCTATCCCTCTCCGCAAAAACCAACATTTCCAAATTCCATTTGATCTAGAATGTGAGGGTTACTGCCAGGGGGGGTTCCCATGTCACTTGTCTGAAATCTCCCATATCGGTGTTTAAATTGCTAATTCTTGGCCTTGATTTCACTGTTGGAATTTTGCCAGGGCTGATGTCTCTCCTTGGGATTTCATTTTATGTGTTTTCGCTACTTTTTGGGCCATGTTGCTTGTCGGAATTTACCCTGGCAGGGCCTCGTTAAGGGGGGAATGAAGGGGAAGGGAGGGGAGGGGGGGACATTTTCTGGAATTGCAATGCATGTTTTGCATTATAATCAATATTAATAAAAGTTACTCCAGTCACATCTTTTAATTCTCACAATTTTCCTGATATTAAGAAAACAAAATAAATGAAAAAATTCATGAAAGAGCTCTACATGTACCTCTGCAAATTAAGTTTTCAAGGTTTTGAGTTTTGTTGCTTCCAAAATAAAGTTGTGAATTCAAAATAAATGCCAGGGGCAAAAATAAATGCCATCGGGGCATGTAAACTATGTATTTTGTTATGTATTTAGTTTGTATGTATTGTTACATTCACTCACACCCTTTAGAATCTTTATATTTTGACCCATCCCAAAACATGTCATTATGAACCCTTACTTTGCTTTTAATTTTCTGGCTTCAAAACTCTTTCGATGGTAAAGAGAATTCAGAAGTTGGTCACTTACCATGTACAACTCCCTCCAAGATTGATTTTGTTCAGGTTTTTTTCCTTTAAACTCTCTGAAGCAGTGTTTTTCCCACAAAGGCTCTGTATCTTCAATGAAATACTGTAAAAATCAAAAGTAGATAAAAATAATTACAAGTTTACCATGTAAACTTCAGTCCCCCCTGACCTCCATCCTGCTCTACATGACAAAAAAAATTGTTTATTTTAAGTGATCAATTAACCATGAAAAATAAAAATAACTGTTTGTAACTTAGCTTGACTGTAGTGAAATGTGAAATCAAGGTTGTGCTTTCAAAACTGACACAGTTATTTGCTCACAAGTTTCTATCATCAGTTCTTGGCAAAAAGTGGGGTCTTCAGTTACGATGCTTTATAAAGAGACTGACAACTCATGTCATGAACATATTTACTGGTATATATCTTGTTCACTTCAAGTGGTGGTAAAACATGACTCAAACTGTAGAGAATTCAGATTTGAATCTATTCTCCTTGTACGCTCATTTATATCTATAATAAACCACTTTCATGACAACAAGACAGATTCAGAGGAATAAATCAACTTACTGGGTTGCATTCCTCCAGATGTAAGAGTTGTTGGGGAGTACACCTGAGAAAAACAAACAAAAGAAAGACGGATAAGGGTGCCGTAGAATAACAATAAACCTATTGTCAATAATAATAATGATGTTCAAGAACAACAACACTACTAGTTACTTCTACCTCTGCCACTACCACTATCACTACCACTACCACCACCACTACAGCTACTGCTACTGCTGCTGCTACTACTGCTATTACTACTAACAACAATAATAATAACAATTATACTAATATGATAATAATTTTATATATTGTATTCATATTTATCAGTGATTATCATAAAATAAATAATAAGAAAAAAGGATAATTTATTTTAATAAAAAATAGTTTAGTATATGTCTGCGAGACGTTAAAGAACCCACACACTGTTTGAAAAGAGTAGGGGACATAGTCCCCGGTGTGGTAGTCTATCTCTGCCAGCATGTGGTCAGCCTGGCTGGATTAGCTTGAAGGGCTTCTGAGTGAATGAGACCACAATAATATTATAAATGTACAGCCAGAAGTCAGGCTATTTGCCGAGTGCTCTAACTTCCCCCCTTTCCCTTCAAAACCTCGAAATTAAATATAAAAACTTACTTCTCCAGAACTGGCTGAAGAATATCATAGGGGACTCCACCAGTGTCATCAAGAGCTTAAAACATAAAAGTTGAATAAACATTATGGTTTCCTTTACAATATTAAAATGCAGTGGCTTTAAACTCTCTGCAGGGCTTTTTTATTGCACTAATTGCTACTATGGTAATTCTGATAAATTTACTACATTCTGACATAAGAAACTGGCAGGAGTAACAAGTTACAGAATGTATAACACTGTTGTTGTTGTTTTTTTTTTTGCCAAATGATTGTGTAAAATATTTTCACAAGATAGGAAAGTACCAATGAATTCTATTTACCATTTTTCGTTCACAATTTTTTTTACTTGTGGTACAGCATCAAAGAAATTCTTAGAAAGTAGAGCTATTCCAAAAAATCTGTCAATCTTAACATGCTTTGTTACTGTGGTTATACACTCCCTTCTTATGTTTGTCATTTTGTAATTAATCCATTATTATTATGTCTCATTTCTTCTTGGACTAACAATGAGAAACAAAGGTTTTCCTTTACTATAGCACTCTATTACTGTAGTATCCAAATCTCATTTCAAAGATTTCTGTTTAATATTAATTTGTAAAAGGTCTTATAAAAATTGATTTGATAGCTGAGTTAATCTTTTGTCTAACAAATGAGTCACAAAGATGTGGATCACAAAGTAAAATTTGTACATACCATCAATATTTTCAATTAACACTTTCATTGACAACTCAAACAATGATGGTATGGCGACTGCAAAAACAACAAGACAAATAGAATCAAAAATATTGTTTTCCTGCTCTAGAATCATGATTTTAAAACCTAAAAAAAATAAAAAATAAATTTTTTTTTTCTGTACTCAGAGTACAATTAAAAGACTTTAAAAAAGTGGAATATTTCGTTTGGATCAACCGATCAACCGTGGCTGACGAAGTTCGGTTGATCCGAACGAAATATTCCACTTTTTTAAAGTCTTTTAATTGTGCTCTGAGTACAGGAAAAATTTTTTATATTTTTTTACGTTTTAAAAACAAGACAAATACTTTAGTAAATCAATCACTTTACATAACAACAAGTTTATCATTCTGAAGATCGAGATCAAGGAAGAAGCTTTTCAAATATGTATGATCTACAAAAATTGACATATTTCCCTTTTATATGTTATTATGTCAAGTCACTTGCACGTAAATTAAAAGCTGTTTATGTCACAGTGAAACAAAATAGGTACCCAAATGGTACATGTGTGGGATACACTGTCCACAGTGCACTGCAAACTTTGCAACTCATTAGCATTAACAGACTTACAACCCGATGACATTCATTTGGTGTGTGATACCACAGGTGTCCCACACTTAAAGCCCTCATTTTCTAAAGCCGCTGTTACACGTTGAAACTTTTGTATGCAACAGCACTGCAAATTAAGTTTCAGCAGGCGTTGCACCGTGTAACATGGTCAGTTTGGTGAAACTTTTTCGAACTTCCATTGCAAGACAAGTTTCACGAAAAGTAGAACCACTTTCTACTTCTGCAATGGTCACAACAACTACAATGGTGATATAAAAACAAGAGTTTCACCATGTAACACCACTTCATGAAACTGGTCTTGCTTGGTCTCTCATCGCCGTTGCACACAAGTTTCAGCTAAAAGTTTCAACGTGTAACAGCAGCTTAACTGTAATTTTCACACTCAGATTCAGAGCACAAGCACTTGGTATCAACTATAGATGATGATAATGAATATGAGAATCAGGAAATCTATTTGTCCCCCGTGGCTATTGCTGACAATAGAGCATACAGCTAACAAACATGGTACACTGTAAAAGTTGACAAAACGTTATCATTATAAAAGAAAATAATATCTACCAGTCCAAAGTTTTGTTGGTAATAATAATTATTAATAATACATACATATAACACATTTGCTTAATTAATTAATTAATTAATTAATTTATTTATTTATAAGCATTTAGGAAATACATCCATGGAAGAACAACAAGAAGACACAAAGCCCCTTACAAAGGTCAACCTCCAGTGGACAGAGACCAAAACAACGGATTGAAATACATTCTTACAAGCAGTTGTTATCCTCCCCAGAAACTAAATTGTTGGAATTTTTTTCTATATATAAATAAATAATTTGTACAGCAGTGCAGTGCAGTATATGTAGTTGAATGCACACAAAAAGATTCTCACTGATTCTTTTACATATGATTGATTAAATAAAAGTCAGTGGTTCTAACCTTCTGCTAATCTTCGTCCAGAAAACACTTGGGTACGAGATTTTCTGGACATCAAGGCATGCGCATCAAGCTCACTCCCAACCACACCTTTAAAAAGAAAGAAAGGAAGTCAGATGACTTTCAATATTTTCTCAATATACATTGTAACCACTGAATTCAGATGATTTCCTGTGCTCAGGGTCAATAATTGGTTTAAACATCAAATATCACAAGCTACCCTGATTCACTCCAGTGAGTCTTTGACAAATACTGACCGAATAATACTGTCAGTGATAAAAAATGTCCAGCTATATGCCCAAGTCATATTTCCTTAGGGGTGTTAATTCAAGTTTTTCATAAACAAGCATTCTCAGCCCCTTTAATAAATTTCCACAAGGAACTAATTTATTTGATAAAATGGTTTTTCATAATATAACAGCCCAGAGGAAAAGCACTGATTGACAGAAATGAAATTCGGCACATAGGAACTTCTCATCGTCCTTAACATTAATTTTTCAAGTATAATAGACATTAATCATAGATCATATGACATGTCATGTGACCATTTCATTGAAAAAATCACTTATATGAGGAGTAGGTGACAGTTGTAGGATATAATATCGAATGAAAACATGTTTCTTATTCATATTTATTAAATAATTATTTCCAACATCTAACATTTGGAGTGACTGTCCATCGCTCCCAACAAAAAAATTTATGAGGACAAAGGTCATTTTTCTTCCCAGAATTCAACCTTTGGCTGTTAATAATTTAAAAACTAATAAAAACTCATGAACAATCAATCCAAGCACAGAAAGTTAGATATGTTGGATTTCCATTGGAAACGCTGATTTGTTAATCTGTAAACATAAATTCCGCCACCAAATCGCTGATTTGAGAGTTTTTCAAATTTTGATCATGTGAGTGGTCATGTGATTGAAATTATACGTTAAGGCAAAAAAGGACAACAAGATTTATCTTCAGGGAAAGTTTCATCTGTAGAAAGATATTGGCAATCAACTATATTTCTGTCGTGAACATATTTCGAAACCCAGGGCCTTAAACTGCTTGAGTATCAGTGGTCTCTCAGTCTTACTGTGATCATTGGTTATGGAGGGGTGATTAATTATTTTACCTTTTTTCTTTTTTGGAGACAAGGCTCCATACTCTGGCATTCTCATTGGTTTATATGTTGGTTGAATTTCTGGGAGCAGACTGTTTAATGATAGTGATGACGGCAATGGTGGGAGCTGCAGCTCTGGCCTGATGCTGTCACTTGATGTCATATTTGTAGACACAGCAGCAGATGCCATACTGGTTGGTCTTTTCTTCTTTTCCATGACTGGTTCACAGCCAAAGGAAACATCACATAGTTGGGGTGCAGACTTTGCCTAAAATGTCAGATTATATAAATTAATATGTCTCAGGTAAAAATTAAATTCAGGTTAAAAATTTTAACCTACATGTAGGTTGAAAATCAATTCTATTTGTCACCTAGCCCTAATAATGAATAATTAGGGCTAGGAGACAAAGAGAAGTGAGATTCAACCTAGGTTAATTTTTTTACCTGAATTGAACTTTTACCTGCAACATATACATGCACTATACATGATAAATAAATGCAATTTAGAATACTGTTTTAAGTTTTGCAGATCAGGGAGCTTGAACTGTATTAGCCTGTATAGTAGACGTTAACTAACCCCGGTTAGTAACATCTGCGAAGCAGCGCCCGATTCTTCGTTCCGTACCAAAATTTGAGTACGCATTATGATTGGCTCCTCAACAAAAGCCTTTTGTTGACGAGCCAATCACAGCATGTAATCAAATTCTGGTACAGAGTTCACAAGGAATTTGGTGCTGCTTCGCAGATGTTACTAACCGGGGTTAGTTTGCGTCTGCGATGCAGGCTAGAACTGTATGTGCTACAAAAAATGATCAGACCAGACCTTGATTATCTGTGTGGGCTTCTTGATTATCTGGACTATTTCCTCTGGTCCCAGATTTTTCATGAATATGAACAAGGCATGTTGGAGATCCCTAGAAACTATCGTTGTGAATTTTTTTTCAATTTAGGTTTTATTAGGTTTAGGTTATGGTTACATATAACAGGAAAATTTGGTTTATCAACGGAGTTGATAATGTAAATTGACCACCGTACAGGGATTCGATTCGAATCCCTGTACGGTGGTCAATTTACATTATCAACTCCGTTGATAAACCAAATTTTCGTGTTTCACTCCCCCACCGACGCAGCACCACAGTTTCTTTAGAAACTAATCCCTTTATTCAGTTACATATAACAGATTTGTTTCCTTTCAAAGAGTAAACGTTTTAGGCCAAACTTTTTGCATGAATTTCAATTGTATGATACAGTATGCTATTGCATTAAATTCTGATTTCCAAATTATTTGAATTCATTTTTGTTTTGTCTTAATAATAATAATAATAATAATAATAATAATAATAATTTATTTCTAGCACATAACATTAAAATTTCAATGCTCTTACAGATAGTACAAGCTATACAATAGTTCAATCAATCAATTAATTAATTAATAATAAATTAATAAGAAATTAATTATCACATAAAAAATAAATTAAAATGCTCATGAATTAAATAAAAAAGTTTTAAGTCTGGTCTCAAAAACATCAGTGAATGGGGCATTCCTCATGTGAATAGGAAGGTTGTTCCAGAGCTTAGGTGCACACGATGAATATTCATATTTTTGATTATCCAGATTCTTGATTATCCGGACTATTTACTCCAGTCTCAAAAAGTCCGGATAATTGATGTTTGACTGTACAACAACAGACAACTGGTCAATGTTACCCGATGAACAATACTAATAACCAGCCAACACATCAGGATTAGATCACGTTCAACTGCAGTCGATCTGGCAACGACCAGAAAAGACATCAGATCCCATCTACTAAACAACACAAACAATGACATTTTCACAAATATACAAGATGAACCTAAATTTGTATCCACAGCACCTTTGATTTTGTTTCACCAGTTTTAGGTTTGGACTTAACATCCTTGTTGTTTACATGATCCACTTCTGCGTGACCTGCTGAGGGTGTACCAGCACCATCATGTTGTACATGGTTTGTATGGTGACTGTTCAGGTGAAATGAGACCTTATCTTCACTCTTTGAAGATGTGAATTGACTGGACTGGTTGGATTCATGTTTTAACAACTCCTTCCATTTTCTCACCAGGCATGACGCGATGTCTCCAATACTGCTGTTGTGCTTCCGATATCGATTTACTGCCCTTCCAATCCCGGTTGCCTAGAGTGTCATGAAGTTGAAGTTGATTTTTACTGACGTGCTATTAAATAAATACAGAATTACCTAACCCGCTGGTACATGTAGCATAGGCGGGCCAGGAAATAAGGAAAGATGAAAGACTGCTAAAAAGAATATGGTAATAAGAAAATAAAGTTGAGATTAAAATGAGAACAACATTGAGAAAAGAGAAAAAAGAGAGAGTACAATTTTATAACATAATATTATTTTCAAAAATAACTGACCATGCCAATAGTTGAAGAATTAATTCAGAAATATAGATAGGAAGGTACGTGAGAACCTTTGTAATATGATATAATTTATTATTCAAGTAACACCAAGGCTGAGCTCTAAGAAAAAATTTTGGGAGCCCAAAACTCTGAACCTTGGAAATTCAGGGTGCCCAGCATAGTAATTTTGTGCAAAACCAGGATTTCCTTGTTGTCCAGAGGCAAAAGTAAGTCGCCAGGGTCACCCAGGCACTGCTAGAGCACACCCCTGAACACCAATAAAAAAGGGTGGACACTGTGCTCATTTCTCTGTGGCACAACGTCAAAGGGAAAATCTCGGCTGACAGAGCTCAATGTCAAGTCAAATAAGCCATGTTTCTAATGTAAGCGTGCACAAGCACGTGCTAAATGATGCCATAAATTATGTGCAGTAAGAAATATGTGTCACACAATTATGAGGGAAAACTTTATATAAGCCAAATCCTGGATCCCAAAAAACCTATTGGGGACCCTCTTCTATGATACTGAATGCTCTGCAAGGCTTTCCTGTGGGATACCATGGAATATTCCGATAATGCCTCTTGTATTTTCTTAGCAAACACACTGTACTGTGCATACTGGGAAAATACAAGTGACCCATGAGATATTCCCCTCAAAAGCACTGCATATATGTAGCCACATCTACAACCCTTTATATCACCATGCAACCTGCACATCTACAGCCCTCCCATAACATAGCCATGTTGCCACACAGGCATGCCGTCAAGTAGTTGTAAGCCGACAAAGCAATGAAACCACACGTAGCCAATCACCGTAGCCAGTATGTATGAGGAAAAGAATGATCGTACAACCACGTAATTCCCGCTTTCCCAAGGGTACAACATCAACGTATGTGGCCATGTGCCGGGTGCTCTATTTAAGTCACTTCTTTGTGAATTTTGTGGTAAATGCCAAATATTATGTATTTAGTTTCCATACTTACTTTTAAGATATCAAGTGTGATTTGCAGTCGATCAAGCTCCTGGAGATATTTCTTAATCTGCGAATTAAACAACAGAGGCAACACCACTCAAATATCAGCACCGGACAATCGACAACGATACTTGAGTACACTAATCTAACAAAGTGATACAATAGATGGGATATTCGAACAAACTAAGAACACAGCTATAATAAATTGTCCAATCAACCAAGCTTAAGCTTCGTGTACGACTTCTTGTAAATAGGCTCTTACCTTCTCTTCCTCAAGGCTTTCATTGTTTAGTTTTTTGTGAATTTTCTGTACGAACCTCTCCAGAGAAGACATTACGAATGTAAAAGGATTAAGTAGGTGCTACGACATCAGGGGAAAACCACTAAATAATGACCACTCTCCTTCCAAAGCATCGAAATTACTTCGGTTTGAAATAAAAAAAAAATTTCCAGTGTTCCTCATTCAATCTTCACATGTCCATTACAAGCCTCGAATGCATGCAGCCAAAACTTCCGGTGTTTGGTATTGCCCAGGCTACGCGCGGGGTTGAGGTTATCCTGTTCGGTGTTCACGTTCGCTTTCACGTACTGTATGTCCAAGAAAGTAATACTTCTATGAGTCCAAATAAAATCTATGAAAAATTGCGATGGATACATGGGGGAAGAGAGAGACAGTCTTTCATTCATTCGAAAACACTGGAAAATACTAAATAGCAAGGACCACCGTTGCAAAATAGAAGAGCCGGATCCTGTAATAGATCTAACCAGCTATAAAATTGTAAACTAGAAAACGGTAAGAAACAAGCAAGGCTGGTTACACGGCTAGGAATATATATTTAAACCAATATTTCGGGAGGCACAGCCTTCCTTCATCAGGGTGTTACATATTATGACCCTAAGATGAAACGACGTTACAGTTTTAAAAAAAGTTGTACATGTAACATGATATTATAATAAAGGTAAACAATACAACGTAAAATAAAAAAACGTTACAGTTTGAAAATTTGAAAAAAACATTACAAGAAAACAAAGAGATAGGTATTATATTTCTTCTTTTCTGTTGATACCTAACGGTTCAAGAGTTTGACCTCTATCAATTAGATATGCTTCTCTGGCTCTTCGTACACCGTCACGATTAGATTTGGACAGTTCTAGTGGAATTAGTTGCATGTCAGAAGCGCTGTGACCGTTAGAGAGAAAATGTTCTGATACTGCAGTGGGTTTAGAGCTGTTGGTTTGTTTGTCGACTGTTCTACGATGTTCGTTGAAACTGTCCTTTTAAAAGTCGTCGTTTAGTTTCGCCTATGTATTGTTTGTGACAGTGATTGGAATGCAATCACTGTCACAAACAATACATAGGCGAAACTAAACGACGACTTAAGGACCGTTTCAACGAACATCGTAGAACGGTCGACAAACAAACCAACAGCTCTAAACCCACTGCAGTATCAGAACATTTTCTCTCTAACGGTCACAGCGCTTCTGACATGCAACTAATTCCACTAGAACTGTCCAAATCTAATCGTGACGGTGTACGAAGAGCCAGAGAAGCATATCTAATTGATAGAGGTCAAACTCTTGAACCGTTAGGTATCAACAGAAAAGAAGAAATATAATACCTATCTTTTTGTTTTCTTGTAATGTTTTTTTCAAATTTTCAAACTGTAACGTTTTTTTATTTTACGTTGTATTGTTTACCTTTATTATAATATCATGTTACATGTACAACTTTTTTTAAAACTGTAACGTCGTTTCATCTTAGGGTCATAATATGTAACACCCTGATGAAGGAAGGCTGTGCCTCCCGAAATATTGGTTTAAATATATATTCCTAGCCGTGTAACCAGCCTTGCTTGTTTCTTACCGTTTTCATTCATTCATTCATTCATTCATTCATTCATTCATTCATTCATTCATTTCACATTTATTGTGCAATACCTCATAAAGATATATATGCACACTGTCTGCGGTCGTAGGGTTAATTAATTACAATAATGTGATACTATGGAGTCCTGAAAGGCTCCTGGGTTAGTTGATAAGTTAATAATAGGTTGTGGTAAGTTGTTCCAGTTGGTTACCGTTTGAGGTTAAAACTGTATTTATACAAATTTGTAAAATGCAGTGTCTCTTTATGTAAGTCATCCGTTTGCGTACGTATGCGCCATTCAAGTAATAAATTATTATAATTAATTTCTCCCTTGTATCCTAATTTTGTGAGGTGCAAATTTAACTCCAAAATTTGAGTACATACCAGCTTTGAATTGTAGCAAATTGGCTATCAGCAGCTAGTATCAGTAAACGACTGTTTGGCGAAACGACTTCAGTGTATAGTAGCCGTAGCGAAACGACCAGTAACTAAACGAAACCGCCCTTGGTAATAAAAGCGGTAGCCTTTTGTGCTCACCATTCCTTTTGCTAACGCGGGTGTAATTAATCTCCAACAAACAACTCTGCTTAAATGGTTGCTCTCGAGACTTGAAGAAAAAAAACAAAGGTGCTTCTCCACTTCCGACTAATTTTATTGTGACGCAGACAAACGAAACAGTTCGAGATCGGTGAGCCAATGTGGCAAACGGCAAACGTTGAGTTACCGTTTGCAGTCTACTTCGTGATCTAATGTAAAGATTTTTGTCCCTGAGCTTCACATTAACTCTTGTAACATGAAAATGGAAGTCCTTAGAACTTACGTTGAAACTGCAGACTAGCGGAAGCGTAGTAAATGGCGGAAAAATTATGATCACGTGTGCTATCTCTCTAAAAACGAGAAATTAAAAGGTGTAAAATCGGAAATGCGTTTCAGCTGTCATGAAGCACACACATTATATATATATATATATATATATATATATATATATATATATATATATATATATATATATATATATTTTTTTTTTTTTTTTTTTTATTCCAATAATTCCAATTATTGTTTTAGACCAACCTCGTTCCAGGGTCTCTCTTCTTCCCGCCCGATTTTTTTTTGTCATTATTTTGTAAAAAAAACATTTTCCCATATGATCCGAGCTTTTGTTCAGATTTAAAAGATTGCAAAACAAATGGCCGCGACATTTGTGGTTTGAAGGTAGATTTATACACTTGGCGGACCCAAGCGACTGTAGTGAAATCACACCAGCAGTCAAGAACAGCATACATATAACAATTGCGCCATCATGACGAAAATTAATGAGCCTAACTGGAAGCAAAGGTGCTTTAAATTACGTAGCTCAGTCAGGCTGTACAACTATCACTCTCCCAAAATTATTATAACGAAAGTACCGCAGTGAATTTTTTCATATTTTTGGTCTCCTAGAAACGTACGTGCTTCACATTTTAAACTGGACCGTTATGGACAGAACAGCTGCCGTTTTGCTTTTCTTTTTTTCTTCTTCTCCTTCTTCTTCTTCTTCTTTTTTTTTTTTAAAACAAGGGTATGGCGAACTTACTTCCGAATGCGTGGGCCTTGTTGGAAATAATATGACATTCATCGCTACTAATTGCTTTCAGTTACACAACGTTCACATTCATTACGGAACGTTCAGGTACACTAAGCAAAGTTGCGGTAAGTTTTGTTTTGTTTTAAAACATTTTACATTTTGTTTTAAAACGTGGTTGGCAAATTTTTCAGTGTTTGACACGAAATACGCTTAAACGAGGGTCTTTATATAAGCCAATCAGACATTAAATCATACGAAAGATAGAAAAAAGGGAGATGGAATAAAACAGCCTGGAAGGGCGGATCAATAACTTCTCGATCACCAACCTTAGCGATAGATTGCGAGCAGTGGCGCATTTTGGCTCGGGTCACTCGCAGGAACGGGCGGTAATATTATGCACCTCGCTCGCTAGATCCAGTGCGGGCTGCCAGAACTTAGAATGAACAAGAAATTAAGAGACTGTTCCTGTTATACTTTAGCGATTGTTTTGCACGACACAAAGCTGACGAACCGCAGCGCAATCGCTAACCACTCAGTTTAGGCGGGCAACGTCGTGTCAGAACTGCAGGCAGATGATTTCCAGAAATTATCCTAAATTTACCAGGAAAAGTTAACGGACTGTTTTCAGTAAAAGATCTTTTTTGTCTCCATATCCTGGATAACTGAGATCGCCAAGAAATCACTTGAGGCAAGCAATATTTCACTAAGTTATTAATTAACATGCCCATCCGTGTCCCTTTGCCTCAGATACTGTAATCAGAATAAATACAATCATATCGATCAACTCCCTACTCCAGAACCCCATGCTCTTTGTAATGTACTCTATGCTGGATTTCAACTATACTGCTAGCAGGCCCTTTCTTGATAATTGAGCACAAAGCCGACAACAACACGGGGAGACTGAAGCGAGGAGAAGAAACGAGAAGAGACTGGGGGCGGTATACTTGCAACATGTCCTGCGCGACGAGAATTCTGCGAAGCAATTGCAAGCAATTTATTTTGTCTTTTTAGGCCCTGCAAACAATTTTTTTCAATATTTTCCATACCTCCCCGCTTCCAAGAAAATACTGGTCCGTCCCTTACAACAACCGAAGTCCCTGGGCGCTTTCCATTTGAATGGAAGAACCGGGCAAAATTTTGTGTTAAAAGGAACAGGACAAATTTTCCTCAATCAAAACGGAACGGGACGAGCATGTTCCTTTGCACTGAGACTGGGCATTAACCAATACAGCACCAAACCGCGCGTTTACCTCATCAAGGAGCATGGAACTAGTAAGACGCCGCAGATGGTACAGGAATATTTCTTTTATTCGGAAAATTTCCAATGGAAAAGTCTGTTCCATTTGATTTACCACCGGAACAACCGGGTTTTCCGTGCAAAGGGAAAGTGCCCCTTTGTTTTCTCCCGTCTCTCCCCAACCCCCTTGGTTCGTTCGCTTCGCATTTTGGATTTTTCGCGGGCATGCTCGACTCCTCAGAATGGAACTACTAGCAGTTAAGCTTCCAAAGCGTTCTCCACAGCAGATAACCCTAAACCAAACCCACAGCACATCCTGTTAGAAATTGATTCATGAGCATGATTAGCGTAATTACGTGTGGCGGGATACACGGCCACGTGACTAAGAAGAACGCTGCTGTGATCGATTTTATGGAGCGGGTAGAGCATAGAACACGAAATATCGGATGAATTTTGAAATACATTGCGAAAAACCAGGGGAATTCGAAGGTCTTAAAGTGAAGCTGTATTGCGACATTGGAATTTGTAAAGAAATCAATTGTTCGAGAAGAGAAAGAGAACACATTCGATCCTGTATTAAGCGGCACCGTATTAAGTCTTCTATATTAATGTCTTTTTCTAACGACCTACAATACTGACTGCAGGAACTTGACATCTGACTGTTTTGTTGGTCTGTTTTCATACTATGCTCTCCTTTAATTATCAAACCATTTTATTATGGCAGGAGTTCGTAACCAAGTAAGTGATTTTTGTTAGCGCCTTTCTACATAAACTATTAAGTGATCAAGAGTGATATAAAATAGTGTTTTATTGGCCTTAACGTGTATTCTGTACGACCTGTATTAGGCGGGGATGACCGCTTAACAAAGGTTCGACAATAAACATCTAAGATTATCAACAGATCCCTTGACATCCCATGGCTCTCAGACATGGTTTGGTTTTGGTTTTCAGCTTTCACTGGGTACAGGCCTACCCAGTAGGGGTAGGCAAGAACTGGACTCCTCGGTCCCATGCAAGGTGCCCTCCCTACCCATTCCCACAATCCATGAAGGTTGACCGCACCACCGGGGTCAAAGTCCCCTTCTCTAAACCAGAGATCCTTCCGTTCAAGTAGAAAAAAAATCAAGATAAGCGTTTTCTTATGGGGTCAGAATAGGATATCATTTCGTGGTAAAACCGACAGACATTTGTCCTCAGGGATTGTCATACCCCATCCTTCACTTCTGGAAACTGTTCATTCTTGGAACAGGTTTTGTCCGGGAGCAATCATTCAAGTAAGTTTTTTTAATCTGATAGTGGTTTTTGCTTTTTTATTTCAAACATTATCCCTCAGGACACTGGGCTACAGTCAAGCTAAGGAGAAACGTTTTTCGTAGTCGTCAATAAAAGAACGCCTCTTTTGGAGAACTTCTGTGTTTGGTACGAAGCCGACGCCAAGACAAGACAAGGGGCAAAGAAAAATGTCTTTCAAAACAAATATTGATCATCACATCCTGTACATTTTATATTGTAAATGATGGCAAATAAATGACAGGCCTGCACGGACTCCTTCAGTGTGGTTTTTGCGGTTGCCTCGCATTAGAGCCTAAAAAGTCTATTTTTGCTCTGACGAGTGTGTCTTTAAGAGTTTTACCTCTTTTGTATAATATTATCGGAGTTTAAGGATAGATCGTTCTCAGCAGTGGCTGATTTTGTATAAATCTCCAGTGTTCCATCAATATCTGTTGAAGGTTTTTTACTCCTGGGTGGTACGTGTTTTTTCTTTTGTTTTAGAGCCGATGATCTAGAGGCAAAGTTGACCCCTGACAGACACCTTTCTATTATATTTTTTTTGGAAGGCCGCGCGCTCTCAGGCGTTGTTTGAATTTCACAAGGCTCTCTTCAAATGTTGTTTTCGAAGAGTTGGTTCTAAGCATCTTATTGCTTCGCCTGTAATGAAACAATTTTTCACGCCTGGGGGGTGGCATTAAATGAAGTGTGTATATCGAAAGGTTTCAGTCGGCTTGTGGTGAGTTTTAATGTCTTGGATGGATTCGTTTTTGAATCCCATTGTACCATGGTCTTGGTTGTGATGGTGGAGGGCTGTTCTCCGTATTATTTTTTCCGTCCAACGCAATGTCGAGCATATTGTGGTCATTAAAATTGTCGTTGCCGCGTCGTAACGAAACTCTGGCGCAGGTGGTGGTGAAAAGTTGCTTTCAATGTCCTCACCAGAACTGCGCCAATGAGTTCGTCAACGTGAGACATGCTGCAACTGTTATAAGAGGTTACAACAGTACCGGCGGTTTCGACTCTTCGCGAGTCTCTTCAGCTGTTGTTTGAATGTGGTGTTGCAAATTGTTTGAGGGAAAGGTAGAGGAGTTATCTCAATTCCGTTCCCGTAAAATGTTGTTTTGCGACCGCTTTTATACCTGACCTTACCGGCTGAGGATCGGAAATGCATTATTCCTATTGGTTTTTTTATCATGTTGAAATAGCCAATGAGCTGCAAGTAATTTCGATCCTACTCGATGTGAAGGTCAGTTTGTGTTTCTTAGATGGCTCTCTTTACTGCATATTTCACCCAAAACGGCTACTGAGGCTTATGATCATAAAACGCAACGGTGTTACGTTATTGTGTCAATTCATCCTTCCTAAGTGAAGGTTTCAAATATAGTTTTACACGTGTTATTTTGCGTCTTGTTCATATTTACTTTTGTACATGAACAAATTATACACGCAAGAGTGGTTCCACAAAAGGACGGGGCCTGTCTTGAAAATATCAACATGTTTTTGCGGTTGTAGCCTCTTGTAACAGTTGCAGCATGTCTCACGTTGACGAACTCATTGGCGCAATACCTTGAACCAGGTTCTGGTGAAAACATTGAAAGCAACTCTTCACCACCACCTACGCCAGAGTTTCGTTACGGGCAACGACAATTTTAATGACCACAATTTGCTCGCCATTCCGTTGGACGGAAAAATGATACGGAGAACAGCCCTCCACCATCACAACCAAGACCACGGTACAATGGGATTCAAAAACGAATCCATTCAAGACATTAAAACTCACCACAAGCCGACTGAAACCTTTCAACATACACACTTCATTTAATGCCACCCCCCAGGCGTGAAAAATTGTTTCATTACAGGCGAAGCAATAAGATGCTTAGAACTAACTCTTCGAAAACAACATTTGAAGAGAGCCTTGTGAGATTCAAACAACGCCTGAGAGCGCGCGGCCTTCCCAGAATTATAATAGAAAGGTGTCTGTCAGGGATCAACTTTGCCTCTAGATCATCGGCTCTAAAACAAAAGAAAAACACGTACCACCCAGGAGTAAAAAACCTTCAACAGATATTGATGGAACACTGGAGATTTATACAAAATCAGCCATTGCTGAGAACGATCTATCCTTAAACTCCGATAATATTATACAAAAGAGGTAAAACTCTTAAAGACACACTCGTCAGAGCAAAAATAGACTTTTTAGGCTCTAATGCGAGGCAACCGCAAAAACCACACTGAAGGAGTCCGTGCAGGCCTGTCATTTATTTGCCATCCTGTTGTAGCCTCTTATAACAGTTGCAGCATGTCTCACGTTGACGAACTCATTGGCGCAGTTCTGGTGAGGACATTGAAAGCAACTTTTCACCACCACCTGCGCCAGAGTTTCGTTACGACACGGGCAACGACAATTTTAATGACCACAATATGCTCGACATTGCGTTGGACGGAAAAATAATACGGAGAACAGCCCTCCACCATCACAACCAAGACCACGGTACAATGGGATTCAAAAACGAATCCATCCAAGACATTAAAACTCACCACAAGCCGACTGAAACCTTTCAATATACACACTTCATTTAATGCCACCCCCCAGGCGTGAAAAATTGTTTCATTACAGGCGAAGCAATAAGATGCTTAGAACCAACTCTTCGAAAACAACATTTGAAGAGAGCCTTGTGAAATTCAAACAACGCCTGAGAGCGCGCGGCCTTCCAAAAAAATATAATAGAAAGGTGTCTGTCAGGGGTCAACTTTGCCTCTAGATCATCGGCTCTAAAACAAAAGAAAAAACACGTACCACCCAGGAGTAAAAAACCTTCAACAGATATTGATGGAACACTGGAGATTTATACAAAATCAGCCACTGCTGAGAACGATCTATCCTTAAACTCCGATAATATTATACAAAAGAGGTAAAACTCTTAAAGACACACTCGTCAGAGCAAAAATAGACTTTTTAGGCTCTAATGCGAGGCAACCGCAAAAACCACACTGAAGGAGTCCGTGCAGGCCTGTCATTTATTTGCCATTACGCTATCAAGACCATGAATGACTCAAAATCAGCTGGAAGTTTTTCTGTGGAAGACCAAACTGCACAGAGCTGCAGTTACATGCCTGCAGTCTTGTGGAACAGCAGTGACGTTATAAAAGCACCAATCGTGGTCACGTGTCTTACTTGTCCAATCACCATCTTACTTAACATTCTGATTATTGTGGTAGTCACGATGAAGGAATCGCTACGAAGCAACATAAACATTTTGCTTTGCAGCATGGCTGTGACTGATCTGCTGGTCGGCGCTGCTGTGCAACCTCTCATGACTTTAAGTACAGCGCTTTTTCTCCGAGATGAAAGAATCTCCGCAATCCAGTGCAACCTAGATTCAATCAGCGCAGCTTTAATGCTTGGAACCTGCTTGAGTTCAATTTTTCATCTAACGGTCATCGCTTGGCAGCGACATGCAAGGATCACTCTCGATATGGCTAATAATCCGACCGAATATGTCAAAAAGACGTGTCAAAGTTGCAATTTTTGCCGTATGGCTGACAGCGCTAATCTTGACAATCCCGTCAGCGATGATTGCACCTGGAGTCAAACTTCAATATATCATATACTTGGATATTGCTGTCTTTGTGGTGATTGTGGTTTGTTGGATTCTTATTCTTACTTACTCGCAAGATAACCGTGCATCCAGTCCATCAGAATATCTCCCTAGCAGCAAATGCTAACGTGGAAAAGCGAATTGCATTCACAACAGGGCTTTTGACATTGATCGTGCTTCTATTCTACTCGCCTAGTCTCGTATTTGTTTTATGTTATTTTTACCCTATTTTTTGTGAAGGTTCTTTTATTTTTTGGGCAGTAACACTCATTCAATTAAACTCTCTCGCAAACCCGATTCTGTATTGTTACAGAAACCGCCATCTAAGAAGAGCTATCCTAGAACTACTTAGAATATAAACAAGGGAAATGCTCTGACAAGCCGTCCAGCCAAACATCCCATTAGAAATTCTTACGAGCAAGAGAGAGATGTCATGGTGCTCCAACAACTTAAACAGTGCTCATCCAGTAGCTGCTGCAAGGCGTTCGTCTGCAACATGATCTGATTTTTATATTTGTTTGTACGAGAAGACACTGATTGTTCATGTAAATTCATTGAGAGATCAAAGTCATGGTGCCCAAATAACTTAAAGGATATTCATCCAGGTGCTGCAAGGCGTTCGTCGGCATTGTGATATGTTTCGCTTGAAAGCAGAGTCAACTTTCCTATTTCTTGTTTGTACGAGCAGACAAACTGTTCATGTAAAATTAACGTTCATAGAAAACAAATACCACGTCTTTACTCTTTTGCCTCATTTTTCCTTCTATTTAAGATTGTCGTTATCGTCATAGTCATTGCCATCGTTACGTGATGTTATCGTTATCGTTATTGTTATCATTTCACCCTAGAAATAAACAGTGAGATGTAAAGAACTAACAAGACTTTCACACTTCCTTGACTCTATGTAAGATACACATGCTCAATACTTTTACAATTGTTCATTTTTCTTTAAGCAAAGTTCAACCACTGTCGACAGATCATCAAGTTTGTGATTTTAAAGTCAAAGGAGTGAAACGGTAATGCTTTTGGTCTTACTACTGAGGAAATAAATTATTATTATTATTATTATTATTATTATTATTATTATCATTTTCCATTTATTGCTCTTGCATACTCCATTTGAATGGCTTGTTAATTAAGGTACTACCTTAGCAAAAGACTGGTCGTTTAACTAAGCGGAGTTGTTTAAGAGAAACCCTTTTTTTCTTGCCGTTATCAAACATAATATAAATCCATGCTGATGAACCCCAAAAACGTTTCACGATGACAGTTCCATACCATTTCTTCATGCAAGGCCTGTGAGCTGCTATGACTGGCGAACCAACTGAGATGTCCTTCACTTCTGGAATTTTGTCTATTATAAGCACTGGATCAGTCCTCCTGTAGCTGCGCGTATAGGAATTGTTATATTCCAGGATAAAATCAATGTGGGTGGCATTCACTTTGGTGATGTAGGCTTTGTAGTAATTAAGGGAGTTATCTTTTCGCGTCCATAATCCCCAAAACATCGATCCAACAAGGATGCAATCTAAACGAAACAAAAGAGAATCCATTAGTAACAGCTATGTATTTAGTCGAGGATTTAACAGCGAACGAATAAAAGGATTAAGCAATTATCAAGGTGACTGTAAATAAGTCAAAGAATTAGAGCACAGGAAACAATTTTTGAAACCACCAGCCATCATCATCTTGAAACTACTTGAAATGATACTGTATTCTCTCCTAAATAACTGGGTTGTTTTTTCAATTTGCGTTTTTTATAACCAGATGTGAACCCAACAAAAATTTCCTGCAGTTATTTTGCATGGGGTGTTAATATGTTTCCTGTATTGACATTTTTTACTGATACGTAAAATTTCACTTTGGCCTTCAGTTACCCATACCAGGTCGGAGCTCAAATAACTTATTCAACGCTTGAACCAATCACAGCTTTAGAAGTATTACCACTCCCCCCCCCCCCCCCACCCTCCCCTCCCCACTCCACTATCTACCGAAACTCGAAACTGAGTCCAGTCTAATATCCATTGCCACTGAATAATGACAGTTTCCGGTATAAATATAAGACTCACATTATTGACAAATTCATGCTTTCCTGACTGTCAATTGACTGTGTTGTTTATTTTAAAGGGAGAAATTACGAGTAACAATAAGCATTACCTGGATTTGGTTTACAGCCGTACAATTTCGTTCGTAAGCAGACTGGTGACGATTCAACATCAGGATGAATCCTCACAACTTTCGTGACAAACGGCTCCTTGAAGAGGTGTATGACGGTGGTAGATGAGTTTTCATTTCCCCGCTCAAATACCTAATACAATAAAATAGAAAAGGAAAAAAAGGCAAGGGTTAAAATTCGCAAAAAAACAAAAACAAAAACAAAAACAAAAAAAAAGTGGAAGACCACAGCAGCCACGTACCCAACTTAAGCAGTGTTCAACCTAAATTTGTGTTTGGATTTCGTTCTTGAATTGCTCAATTCTCTGACTCTTATTACACGTATTAAAATAATTGCAGTCTGTTACAGTCATTTGCATCAGTGCTATAATCTTAGAAGACAAAACTGTAAAAACTGTCGAGAAAAGTGCAAACAATAATCAACAGATTGGAAAGCCCCCTTACCCAGAATCAATGTTGTTTTGGGCTTCCTAAGAGTTTCTTTAGTATCGGCAGCATCGATTAAGGGGTGGTGCGAAGGACAAGTTACGTAAACAATATTGTGGAGGCGCTTAAATATTGGAGAACGACATTTGGACTCCAAGTGTGCCGTTTTCTCAAGTAGTTCAGTCCAAGGCTATAGCTCATACTAAGGTCTTTTCATATTGTTTAGCCACAGAGTAATAAAGTTTCTTTCCAACTAATACTTAAAAATCTTCGTGACTCAATTACCCTTTTTGTTGTGTTGCGGATGTAAAGACTTTCTCTCCCCTGGTCCCGTGGGAATAATAAAAAAAATTCAATCTAAATTTGACGAGCAGGACTTTTCAACAGCTTTTTGTCCAGAAGGAGTTTCAGCAAGCCACTCTTCAAATGCTCAAAACTTGAGCAAAGTTGCCAAGGGAGAGAGATGTTGATTTTTCGAAGTAATCGGGGCATAAAAAAAAAAAAAAGAAGAAAACCGGCCAAAATATATTCGAGCCTCTAGCAAGCTTTACTGAAATTCTGAATGTGACTGACATTTAGGGAAGTAGTGTCCAGAAGTAGCATATTAACAATGGGTGGTCTTCGGATTTTTAAGGGGGACATTAAACGAGCAAGGAAAGAGTGCTCCCTATCTTCCTTCGTTTTTATAATCTGCGAAAAATCTACCTTGAAGCGCGCAACAATGGAAACACTAAGACAAACTGATAGAATATAGAATAATACAATTTCTTAATAGTGAAAACGATCCTCTACATTAACACTAGACGTTTTTGAAATTTTTGAAGCCGTCACAAAAACTCGCAGTTCGTGTTTTATCAAGCCTCGGTTCTAAACTTGATGAAAAAAAAAAACTCCTTTTCGTTTATTAAACTATACATTGAGAATCCTCAAGGTCAAGGAACATTTCTGATAGAGTTGGAATAGAGTGTTAACTTAAAAACTTTGAAGATTTGGTAAAACTGAGTAGTGTAATTATATTATTTTATTCTACATGCAATGAGCTTCCCCTCGTACTAGGCAGAAGTGAGTATATACCTCACAATGATTCTGACCTTTTCAGACCCATTCTCGCTGTAGGTAACACGCGTTGCGCCCACATCGAAGCTGATCCTGTATCCTTGCACCCTTGTTTTCGAACTTGTGGCTCCCTGGATGGCTATGGCCGTCAGCTTATAAGTTTTACCAAGGTAGATTTGTAAGTACGTTTCCTTGGTGATACACCATTCTAATTGTCCATTAAGTCCTGAGTTGTTGGTCGCGTTAAGAGGCTTCCCACAATCTGTTGAACAGAACATAAGTAGTCTAGTTAATTGCCCTGTAGGTGCTCCATTAAAAGAATAGCGAAACAAGGTAGAAGTTGAGTTTCTTTACAAATGATACGACATATGCGGCGACAGTAACTCCTTTAATCTTACCATCGCTATGTGACAAAGGTAAAGTTGCTATGCTAATGAAGTTATTAAAAGTGATTTCGCTGTGAGCCAGTACAGAAGCGATAACGAAGGTACTCCCTAACTACAGATCCAAAGTAGTTGCTATAGATCAAGAAACTGGTAGGTTAGAATCTGTTTTGTATCTCTTCTTCGTAACTATTGAAGATATAATACAACACCAAAATATTTTAAATGCTATTAAGAAAACCTGAAGAGTGGGGAACATTTATATACGCCAAAAGTCGCTTGATTGATATTTATCACGAAGAGCGCTCATCTGTTTAAGGTGCATTCTTATGAATAGAATTATCCGCAATTATTTCCCCCCATGTATCATCTTCAGTGCCTCGTTTCCTTCTTATAGCATTCCCAGGAGTATCCCAGCCTGAACTGTCCTTTCTGACTCTCGTACTTTCTTTGTTACAGTTGGTATTTGGTGGATAGGAATATTCCATCATGAATGGCAGAAACGCTTCGCAGCTTCCGCCTCGATTCCTCTCAGGAGAAGCGAATTGTCGTTTTGCATATTTGCATTGCCGGGCTGAAAACAACAGCGTAACGTTGTTTGCAGTTACAACAAACGTTGTAACTGCACATACATTGACACTATCTGCAACTAGGATACTGGTATTAAGATAGAGGAACTAGGAACAGCAATGAAGGAAAACGGTGTCTGGAGCAGCTCTCCGACCTGATGATAATGATGATGATGATGATGATGATGATGATGATTGCCCGGCTGAATGATAATAATAAGAAAAAAAACTCTTCAAATTTCGGTTTTACACAAGCAGACTGAAACCACGTGTCATACCACCATTTTCAGCTATGAAGTTCATGTGTGATGTAAAAATAACTGCAATCGGGAAAAAAAATCCACACGCCTGCATTGTTTAGCGCCACGCTGGTCAGACAAAGACAATTTGTCGTTCCCTTCCCTTAACCGTCTTATTACGTATGCTCATAATTATTACTAGTAGTATTCTATACTTACTGATACAATTGGGTGTGGCATCGGACCATTTTCCATCTTTGCAGACTATCGTGTGATTTCCTAATAACTCAAATGGAGGATAACAAGTGAAACGTACGCTTGCTCCGCTTCGATAATCTTCACCATGTTTTGTACCATAATAATAATAATAAACTCTATTTATATAGCGCCTATATCACTAGCTGTTCTAGGCGCTTTACAACACTGGCCGGGGGACTTTGCCAGACTGCGTAGAACGCAGTTTACAATTAATGAAGGGGAGTATGAGTGCCCCCGTAAGGTCAATATCAAATTAAGACAGACACTAGGGGTGGTCACTGCCAGAGGTTTGTTACGTCCCTAGTGGTTCTTTTACGTCCCACAGAATCAGAGAATTATGAAGAATTGTGAGACGGGGCCTACGGTTTATCGTCCTTATCCGAGAAGACTAGAAAGTCTAACCGTTTGTAGATGTCATTACAAAGGCAGCACTTTCTCCTCAATTATTTTAAAGACCCTGAGTGTTGGTCCGGCCGGGATTTGAACCCGCGACCTCCCGCACGGTAGTCCGGTGCTCTACCACTGAGCTAACCTGTCGGCGGTAGAATGTACCATTTACTGGCTTCCCAGGGTCAATGCATTTAGCTATGACAGCAAAGTTACAAAGAAAAAGCAAAGTTAGAAAGGAAAACCTCTGATAGTTTTTTTCTCCAGCTTTTTAAGTGAATCAAATAGTCAGTGTGAAATGTTCGATATAACTGTAAAGTTGTACATCGTAGAGATGTACTGTGTGCGCAGTAAAATGTATTTTGTTGTACTGCTAGTCTTGTTAAAAGGAAAGTAGCATACTATACTTGCCTTCACAAGCTGGTACTGCATTGCTCCATATGCCATTTCTGCATTTTATTACCTCTGCTCCAACGAGATCATGGGTTGAATTTTCACAAGCAAATCTTACAACTCTCCCATGGTTAAAGTTATTACCAAACGCTGAGCCATTCTGGGGTTTTCCAGGATCCTTCCAACTTTCTGTCTCAAAACAGGTAATCCGAGTGGTTAATAACAGACGAATACAGAATACATACACCGCGTAGGGTACCTGTGGTATCGCACACTAATGTCATCGGGTTGTAAGTCCGTTAATACTAATGAGTTGCAAAGTTTGCAGTGCATTGTGGACAGTGTATCCCACGCATGTACTCTTTGGGTACCTATTTTTAATAATAATAATAATAATAATAATAATAATAATAATAATAATAATAATAATAATCAGGCAAGTAAAAACTAGCGATATAATGTTCCGACGTTTCGGCGACCTCATGTCGCCATTCTCAAGGAATAAATAATACAAGCGAGTTCAACGGAGTAAGTTCTTAGATTTACATTAATGCGGTTAATTTGAATAAATTCTTTGCCGCCGATCGAATCGGTTTGTACATTCAAGCGTGGTCTTAATTGTTTGATGTACAGCATTTCGTTAATTAAACAATCAAATTTGTTCCTGCATTTTTTCAGTACTTTGAAACAACTAAGGAGGTCTTCAGGGACTGCGCTCGCGTGATCATTATCATAATGTTTCCGCACAGAGGATGAAGTGCTGTTGTGGCCAACGACGCGTGCATGCAGATGTCCACGAGTACAACCAACATAGCTACCTGTATCGCACAGGTTATATTGAAAGCGGTAAACTACGCTATGTTGGTTAACTAGCTTTCCATTACTTGAGAATGGCGTCATGAGGTCGCCGAAACGTCGGAACATTATTTCGCTAGTTTTTACTTGCCTGTGTATTTCTTAAGCATTATTATAATAATAATAATAATAATAATAATAATAATAATAATAATTTTATAACGCAAATCAACATGGACATATGATCAAATGCGCTTTACAAGCTATGTAAGCAGAAACAAATAATTCAAATAAACATAACATGATAAGAATCCCAATTGGCCGGAGGCAAACCAGTTGGCTATTTACAAGGATGACCGAGGACTTGAACCAGGGACTACCCAGAACAACACCAGCTAGAGGCCAGAGCAATATTTGAACCCGGGTAACCGTATTGAAAGCCAGCACCCTAGCCGCTCGGCCATCCTGCCGAGGATTGAGTCTGACGAAAAGCAAGAACATCAAGTTGTAGACTGTGTCTACCACTGAAGGCAACCTGTTTCGTTGTCCCAAGTAATTATCAATTAAAAATGCCTTATATAATAAAATAACTAGTAGAATCCCGAATATCAAGCAGTTACTATTTACTGAATTACAGTTATAGAAGTAATAAACTCTAACGATAATTTCTATTAACATGCAGTTTGCTAAGTTTATTTCCTCATCTTTGATGTACGAAACAAACTGTTATCAAATTACCTCGAATTAAACACCGAGTGGTATTTCTCTGGTTGCATAAATAAAAAACACTATTTCGGTTTCTAGAAGGAATGTTACGGTACTAATAGCTGCACATCCAGATAGGGCGGCAAGGTTCCCTCTTAAGTCATGGCAAAGGGGTAACAATCTGATAAACCACGTTATAGATTGTAAAGTGGGAAACTTAACCCTCACAAAAAGGGAAGTCCGTTGTGTTTATGAAATATCAGTGGATTAAAACTCCTCTGTACTCTTTAATATTTGTGCACCAAATGATGTCAATGTTCAGGTTAGCTTCTTTGATAACCGGCTAAACCAACACCTACAAGAATTTGGCAAAGAAAACGTGCATATAATAATAAGAGGCAATTTTATTTGTGCGCTGCCTCACAAAGACACACGGGGGGAAACCCTCTTACTATATTAAACTTTCCGTTACTAATGAAATCAAAAGGATTTGCAACTCGTGTAACTTGCAGATAGAAATCTTTAAAAATACAGAGTGCCACGACTACGTCTGAGTTTTGGAAGAGCTAAGAGCCTTAGCGAAAAATTGGGAAATACTACATACAGCCAAATCTGATTATTATGCCGGGTCCATCTTGCTTCAGTCAGAAGTATATACCCCTGGCATTTGGACTCTCGATACCTCGTTCTTAAATTAAGGACTCCACCCACATTGGATTTTCACGGGAGCAATTAGCTTAGTTTCAAAGCCAACTGTAACGATTTAGGTTTAAAATGAGATCTTATCAAAAAGGAAATTAGAGGCACAAAGGACTGTGAACCCTGCTAGACTTTGGTAGAATGTGCTAGCATAATTTTAAGAATAATTTAGCAAAACGAGCAGTATTTTAAACTTTTATTTCAGTTTAGCACTGCTAGCATAATCCGAGAAACAAAAAAGAAAAACGTCATAGTTCTAGAATAATTCAGTTTCTATTTTATTTCTGTATTGTTTTTGGAAAATACTGAGGTCTGTGCTAAGGCCCATGGTCAAATATGGTCTGGCAGACTCCAGGTAACCCTGTGCATATCTCTCCTCAGGCCACCACGCTTATGGCTGGGCGGCTCGGCCCTCGGGCCTCAAATCAAAGATGGCGTCGTCCTCGAGTACATTCACTTCCAGGACTTCCAGCCCTTTCAGCACTTCCAGTATGCGGGCTATAACTTTCTGACCCGGATTCAGAACCCAGAAACGGTTGATCTCAAGGCCGTAGCTAGAAATTTTTTTCTGGGGGGGCAATGAAGCCAAGCGCCGGAGGCAAAAGCCATTACGGGGCTCTTGGGGAATGTTCTCCGAACATTTGAAATCTAGAGACTCGGAAATGCTATTTTCGTAGATATTTCGTCAAAAGTAGATGTTAATTAGTCCAAGGTTTTGTAAGCTATTGATATATCGCTCAATTTAAATAATTGTCAAGACTGGCTTACACAGACTACCCTCGAGGTTTGCGGTAGCCTGTTTTAGGCTTAATTTAATTTAATTTAATTTAAAAGACGTATAAGGCGCAAGTATCTATATAAATATATTCAAATTCGCCATACTACTACTACTACTACTACTACTACTACTACTACTACTACTACTAATAATAATAATAATAATAATAAAATAACAATGATATATAGAATAAAAATCTTATGGCTAAAATTTAAAAAAATACATGTAGTCTAAGCTAAAAAAAATATGATCTTATAATCTAAGTGGTACAAAATGCCTTTTTAAAAAGTTCTCTTAAAAGTGTCAATAGAAGTGGATTCCCTGATATATCTCGACAGAGCATTCCATAACTTAGGCGCGGCAAACACAAAGGCCCGTTCGCCGAGAGTAGCCTTGGGCTTAACATTCGGATAACTAAGCAAGGTACTGTCGCTCTCAAGGTACTGTCGGCTCTCAAATATTTGGGGCGGGCGAAACAACGAGCGTAGATTGAGTGCCTTAGAAGGTTTGCGGTTGTCACGTTCTTTAGCCTATATTTAAATTTTCGTTCTGACGAGCAGATCTTTGAAGGATTTACTTCTCTTATATGATATAATCGGAGGATTTGTGAGTTTTCGGCAACGGCTGCTTTTGTATTAAACTCCAGTTTTTTTTCCCTTATGCCTGGTTAAGGTCATGCACTGATGTATGGAATGTAGTGACAAACATGGCAATATTTTCTTGTGAGTTTTTTTGCCTTGTTGGAGTGCCAACTTTCTGTTGATGAAGTTCACTCCTGTCTCTATACGAATTGTTTAGATAGCCACGTGCTCTTAGGCGTGATTTGAAGTTAGAGAGGCACCAGTCAAAATTGTTTATGAAGAGTCTGTTCTAAGAAGTCTCATTGCTTCACCTTTAATAAAACCATGACACCTGGTGGGTGACACGACGTGAAGTATGTGATGTCCAGGATAGATTCATTATCAAATCTATCTTCTCTGTAGTAAAACCACTGTGTCTGGGAAAGTTATTTCGTCCTCTGAGATTTCGGCTGAAAATGTTTTGGCTTGTTGAATAAACAGACAAATGCCTTGTTTTTTATGATCCCAAAGGGAGAAACGTCATCGATGTAACGTCTCCATTCTCTTGGCTTGACATTGCTTTGACGAAAAGGGTTTGTTTTAATTTTTGCTATGAAGATGCTGGCTAAGGCACCTGTCGTTTTTGTAGCCTTGGCAGTTTCGTGAGTTTGGAGATTATTATCGCCCGGTATTAAATCCTCACTCTTTCCAGGTTTTCGCTCTCACGGAAAACTTTCGGAAATGTTGACAGTCTATTGTGTTTGAATATTGCTTCTCGTTTGTTTGCTGAGCGAAGCGGTTGTGAAAAGTTTCAAGGTGATATCAAAAAAGTTTAAACTATCTGCCCAACACTACAGCAAGAGAGGACCTTAAAAGAATATATCCTACATGTTTGGGGAGGGGGGGGGATGGGGGGGCAACTGCCCACCTTGCCCCTACGCTAGCCACGGCCATGGATTTTGATATCATTTGTTAATCATTTGGCTTTTCGAGGTGCGCACGTGCGTATTTGCGATGCTAAAGACGGTAAGACTGGAAGGTGGACTATATGAATGTTCATTAAAGTCAAAATTGATAGAGTTAAGCTACTGGTGATCTTTATTTTCCTTAAAGTCTAAAAAGCATAATTTCGGTGACAGAGAGCATAATTTTCAGAAAGTAGCATAATTTTGGCTTAATTTCTAAAAAATATAAGCACTGCTAAAAGCATAGTATGCTCTTTTTTCAGGCACAATCTACCAAAGCTTGAACTCTGCAAAGCAAGAAGCAAACGTTAAACCACGAACAATCTTGCTAAACCCAAGAGATAGATTAATTGTTTTAGCTCAATTGTTTCACTTACTGTCAGGAGGTAGTAGTGGTGCATCTGTGCCTGGTTCATCCGTGCTTGGTGCACCTGTTCTTGGTGCATCTGTGTTTGGTGCATCTGTTCTTGGTGCATCTGTGCTTGGTGCATCTGTTCTTGGTGCATCTGTGCTTAGTGCACCTATGCTTGGTGCATCTGTGCTTGGTGCATTGTTCTTGGTGTACCTGTGCCTGGTGCAGCAGTAGATGTTTGATTAGTTTAAGTAGCGCCTTTGAATCTTGTAGAAAAGGCGCTCTATATATATGGTGTTGTTGTTATCATCATCATCATCATCATCATCATCATCATCATCATCATCATCATCATCATCATCATCATCAATAAGAAACTAGCTAATAGAATCCCGAATATCAAGCAGTTACCCATGTTTTGATCTACGAAACAAACTGTTATCAAATTAGCTCTTAAAAAACGAATGGTATTTCTCTGCTTGCACAAACAAAATACACCATTTCGGTTTCTAGCAGGAATGTTACGGTACTAATAGCTGCAAGTCCAGATGGGGCGGCAAGGTTCCCTCTTTAGTCATGGCAAAGGTGTAGCAATCTGATAAACCACGCTATAGATTGGAAAGTGGGAAACTTAACCCTCACAAAAAGAGAAGTCCGTTGTCTTTAAGAAATTTCAATCGATTAAAACTCCTCTGTACTCTCTAATATTTGTGCACCAAATCCAATCCAAATGCCAATCTTCAGGTTAGCTTCTTTAATAAACTAAACCAACACCTACAAGAATTCGGCAAAGAAAACGTGCATATAATAATAAGAGGCGATTTTATTTGTACGCTGCCTCCCAAAGACACACTGGGGGAAACCTTCTTACTAAATTAAAAAACTTTCAGTTACTAATGAAATCAAAAGGATTTGCAACTCGTGTAACTTGGAGATAGAAATCTTTAAAAATACAGAGCCCCACGACTACGTCTTAGTTTTGGAAGAGCTAAGAGCTTTAGCGAAAAATTGCGAAATATTACATTCACCCAAAGCTGATTATTTTGCCGGATCTATCTTGCTTCAGTCAGAAGTATATACCCCTGGCTTCTGGAAACTCGATACCTCGTTGTTAAAGGACTCCATCCACATCGGATTTTCACGGGAGCAATTAGCTTAGTTTCAAAGTAGGCTTTTGTACATTATGCTTTTGTTTCCCCACTAAAATGCTCCACCTTAATGCTCCGGTTTTCCCACTAAAATGCTCGGTCTTCCCAAAAAAAAGCCACTAAAATGCTCCTGATAATGCTTATTATACAAACCGTTTTTTAATTTATTTCAAAGTTTTTAACATGGTGGTAACTGTTCACGCTTACAAAAACGTACAAGTGTTGCAAGTAACAACAACAACGTATACAAGTTCATAAATGCAGCCAAAAAACAATCCTCGAAATCGTCTATGAATTTTGACTTTGAGTCTTCATTTTCTCTAAAAAAAATAATTTCTTTCTTAGTTTCTCGGGAAAAATTAATTTTCCGGGAAAATGCCACTAAAATACTCGAATAATGCTCAATGCTTTTGCCTCACTAAATGCTCGAAAAAATGCTAGCATATTGTACAAAAGCCTATTTCAAAGCCAACTGTAACGATTTAGGTTTAAAATGAGATCTTATCAAAAAGGAAATTAGAGGCACAAAGGACAGTGAACCCGCTAGGCTTTGGTAGATTTTAAGCATAATTTAGCAAAACGAGCATTATTTTAAACTTGTATTTCAGTTTAGCACTGCTAGCATAATCCGAGCTTTTATGCGTTGAAAACAAAAAAAACCCATCATAGTTGTAGAATAATTCAGTTTGTATTTTATTTGTATTGTTTTTGGAAAATACTGAGGTCTGTGCTAAGGCCCATGGTCAAATATGGTCTGGCAGACTCCAGTGCATATCTGAGAGGCTGAGACTCTCCTCATGCCACCACGCTTATGACTGGGCCGCTCGGCCCTCAGGCCTCAGATCAAAGATGGCGTCGTCCTCGAGTACACCCACTTCCAGCACTTCCATCCCTTTCAGCACTTCCAGTATGCGGGCTATAACTTTCTGACCCGGATTCAGAACCCAGAAACGGTTGATCTCAAGGCCGTAGCTAGAAATTTTTTTCTGGGGGGGCAATGAAGCCAAGCGCCGGAGGCAAAAGCCATTACGGGGCTCTTGGGGAATGTTCTCCGAACATTTGAAATCTAGAGACTCGGAAATGCTATTTTCGTAGATATTTCGTCAAAAGTAGATGTTAATTAGTCCAAGGTTTTGTAAGCTATTGATATATCGCTCAATTTAAATAATTGTCAAGACTGGCTTACACAGACAGTAGTAGGGGTTCAGCATTTTACTCCTTGTTTTGGATTTCCCTTGGATTTCCCTTGGATTTCCCGCATACTAATTTGGATTTCCCGCATACTAATTTGGATTTCCTGCATACTAATAAGGATACTCGACAAAAATGCGTTCCTGCATACTTATGAAGTGTCTTACTCCATACTTATGAGCGTCGCTCTAGTTCAATAGGAACAATAGACCTGCCCAAACCTGCCCGGGCTCTTTTAACCCTGATTGGCTCATGAAAAATCTATTACGTCTTCAAAATAAAAGCGGGCAGATTTCGAAAGCGCTAACTTTCTTGCAATTGCTCTTTGCTAAGGAAAAAAAAAATTTCGCTTTCTGCCATATTCTTTAAAACATTGCTCCAAACATGCAAGTCGAATCAAGCACTGATGTTGTAACTTTATAGTTGAAAGCATTAAAATACAGGTCGGAAATTATTTGTTGTGTGGCATTAAACCTCAGTCAGAAGAACTTAAACTGATCCATCTATTCGAAAAATCGCTTGGTTCTGACTGTTCTTTTATTAAGCGGTAGTTCCGTTCACACAACTAAAAACACACACAAGACAGAAATTTTAACCGAAAACTCTCTATTCAATCCCGACTGGTTGTTACAAAACTGCGTTCTCTTCCATCTCAATACTGAACTGAATCCCGATGCTATCTGACCTCTCAGCTTTGGTGATGAGAGAGAAAATAAATTCTTAGCTAACCTTTCTTGTTTTCCGCTCCGTTAGTCACTTATTATTCAAACTAGTGATCCAAACTACCCTATATTTGCATACGAACTCTGCAGTAAAAAAGCCCATGGGACATCCTTGAAACCACTGCCATTCAACAACGACAATAGACGGCTTAAGTTGTTTGGAACGATCATTATAAACACGCGACTAATATGAATTACACGTGTCTTGAGTGACAAACATAAACTTCATTGCCTTTTCTCAGCGAATGCAAAAAACAATACAGAAAGTGAATAAAAATACATTTATTGACAACGAAAGCTCCAACAGCTACGAAATGCTTAGCACAAAATATCAGGAAATTAGGATGCAATCAATCGTCTTCATCTTCGCTCGGAGGATAATCACTCTTCCTAAAAGTTTCTGAATCAATGTGTTGCACTGCGTGACAATCAGAATGTTTTGGAACAACACGTTTCTTGAATCATTATTAGCGAATACAGAAGATTAAAATACACAATGAATAAAAATCAATCAAGGTTCTCTATACTGCAAAAGCATTTAAACTTTCCCTCGCCGTATATTTTCTAGTAAAGTTATATCAAAGATTTCCCTCCTCCTCCTCCTCAATTGTATTATTTTCCCTCCTCCTCCTCCTCCTCCTCCTCCTCCTCCTCCTCCTCAATTGTATTGTTTTCCCTCCTCCTCCTCCTCAATTCTATTGTTTTCTCTCCTCCTCCTCCTCCTCCTCAATTCTATTATTTTCCCTCCTCCTCCTGCACCACCACCACAATTCTATTGTTTTCCACCACCACCACCACCACCACCACCACCACCACCACCGCCACCACCACCGCCACAACCAAAATCGATATAAAGCCACATAAAAGAGAAACTATGTCATTCGAGTATGGGAAAGTGGTAGAAGAATAGAATTGTGGTTGTGGCGGTGGCGGTGGTGGTGGTGCTGGTGGTGGAAAACAATAGAATTGTGGTGGTGGTGGAGGAGGAGGAGGAGGGAAAATAATAGAATTGAGGAGGAGGAGGATTAGTCGCGTGTTTATAATGATCGTTCCAAACAACTTAAGCCGTCTATTGTCGTTGTTGAATGGCAGTGGTTTCAAGGATGTCCCATGGGCTTTTTTACTGCAGAGTTCGTATGCAAATATAGGGTAGTTTGGATCACTAGTTTGAATAATAAGTGACTAACGGAGCGGAAAACAAGAAAGGTTAGCTAAGAATTTATTTTCTCTCTCATCACCAAAGCTGAGAGGTCAGATAGCATCGGGATTCAGTTCAGTATTGAGATGGAAGAGAACGCAGTTTTGTAACAACCAGTCGGGATTGAATAGAGAGTTTTCGGTTAAAATTTCTGTCTTGTGTGTGTTTTAGTTGTGTGAACGGAACTACCGCTTAATAAAAGAACAGTCAGAACCAAGCGATTTTTCGAATAGATGGATCAGTTTAAGTTCTTCTGACTGAGGTTTAATGCCACACAACAAATAATTTCCGACCTGTATTTTAATGCTTTCAACTATAAAGTTACAACATCAGTGCTTGATTCGACTTGCATGTTTGGAGCAATGTTTTAAAGAATATGGCAGAAAGCGAAAATTTTTTTTCCTTAGCAAAGAGCAATTGCAAGAAAGTTAGCGCTTTCGAAATCTGCCCGCTTTTATTTTGAAGACGTAATAGATTTTTCATGAGCCAAATGCCATTTTACTGTCACGCCAGTAAAATATAGTTAATGGAACGTGACGCGCGTATCTTTAGGTCTTTCATGGCGGCACAGCTCTCAATAAAACTATTGTGTAGTCAAGCTCCAAAGGTCGCTAAATTCTGAGACTCATTGTATATTAGGGTTTAACAGTATAGCTTTGTTACCTTTAGTATTTTATAACGATTCACGGCATTGGCCTAAAATATTAAAGCACTATTCATGGTGATGTTATTTCACGTGTAATGCCAAGCCGTTCGGTAGTACAGCTCTTTCTACTGGCTATTTTGCAGACGTTAGTCTAGCTATATAAGCTCAAACGAACTGTTCAGAGTTCACTTTAGTGTTCTGTTGTACAGCGCAGTTAGTACTTGTTGTAAGCACAGGTTAAAAGAGCCCGGGCAAGTTTGGGCAGGTCTATTGTTCCTATTGAACTAGAGCGACGCTCATAAGTATGGAGTAAGACACTTCATAAGTATGCAGGAACGCATTTTTGTCGAGTATCCTTATTAGTATGCGGGAAATCCAAATTAGTATGCGGGAAATCCAAGGGAAATCCAAGGGAAATCCAAAACAAGGAGTAAAATGCTGAACCCCTACTACTCATGTTACTGTAAATTATCTTATTTTCTTCTTCTTAGTCAAAAGTTCCAGTTGTAATCTGTACTTGAATTATTTTAAATTAATTTTTGTAATTTGTGTTATTTTCCTTCTGTATTTTTAACATCCTTTTGACCCACCCGACTCAACTAGCCTTTGCTACCTTCGGGTAGGTACTTTTTATCTGTCAAACGTTGTTGTTGTTGAAAATAAACTCAACTGAACATTAGATTAAAATTTTACTGAACGAAATATTACGCTCATGTCTATTAAGCTTTCTCGTGTTTGGCTTTCTTTTGTGGAAAAAAATAAAAATAATACAAAAAATAATAAAAATGATAATGATAACGATAACGACAATGATAAGGATAATGAAAGAAAAAAAAAACCCTTTGCGTTTGTTGTTGGTGCTTTTCAGTGTCACTTTCCTCGCCCTGCCGTCAATTTTCTAATGTTGGTTGTATGATTTCTTTCTTGGAAATTGTAGATACGAAAGAGTCAAAGGATTTTATAAGGGACTGGTTCCTAATGTTCTCAGGTAGGGCAAAGATGTTGTTATTGGTGGGGAAATTATTGCGCCATAAAGGCCTATTCATACGTATAAGCACTGTAAAAGGACCATTAAGGAGATACAAAACACTGCTACCGTATGTTATCAGTCTTGTAAGCCATTTTAAACAGCTCAGTGTTATCGTAAGGTCTGCGCGTTAGGGAAGTGGTGGACAGCCATCACTTTTACCTTGAAAGTTATATTGATGAATAAAGACGGTAGAGTATACGCTCGGCCGTCATTTAAAAACGAAGTAGTGCTCAGCATGTGAGGAGACTCAAACAAGAAGTTGTGATTACTGATTTGTGATATAAGGTTAGCATAGCAACAGTACAGCCTATTAGAAACACTCTTAATTTGGCTTTACGTGCCTGTAACTCAAAAGCGAGTCTGATGACCCCCGTTTTTTTATGCAATCAACATACGAAGATTCATCTTTCTGCAAATTTTTAAAATAATCTTTACATGGGGTTCAGAGCCACTTTAAATTATAGAAAAACTATGGTGGCGCTGAACCCTATCTACCGATTTTGATCATATTACTCGTTTTTGAGTTACAGGCACATAAAGCTAGATAGATAGATAGATAGATAGATAGATAGATAGATAGATAGATAGATAGATAGACGGATAGATAGATAGCTTTATTAAAAATCCATTGCAGCCCAAGAACTGGATTACGGACTGTACAATACGTAATACTAAAATACGAGAAAGGGTATAAGAAAAAAAAACTATTATAAATAAATAACAGTATATAAATAAAAACAAAAGAACAAAGATAATACGCCATGAAATTTAAAATGAAATTTAAAAAAATAGCCGCGAATTTACGATAAAGCCATGAGAAAATAGCCGCGATTTGTCAAGCCAAAATTAAAGTTGTTTCTTAGAGGCTGTACTGTTCCTGTGGTAACCTTATATGTCAAAAAATTGATCACAATTTGTTGAGAAAGAATAGGGATTTTTTTTGATACCATGTTCAAGAAAATAAACAAACAATTGTGGGAGTATCGATCCATCAAAGAGAAAGAGAACCATTTTGAGCCCACTTGATTATTTTACATATCTTGGTAGTTGGCCCGACAATTAAGACAGCTCTGGTTGCTAAAATACAAATCCGTCTGAAAACATTTAGTGCTGTATTTTAACGACTCAAAACCTAAATGCTTGATAACAGGGAAATTTTAACCAACAATAAGATTAAGGTCTACAAGGCCATAATCCTGCCAACCCAGTGTGTGGACACGTGAGTAGTGAGCACAAATTAAAAGCCATGGTAAGTATTATCGGTGTAGTCTACTCTGTATACAGGACAGACGAACCAACAGCAATCTTTTGAAAGAGGCTAATGTCACAAGTATTGAGTCCTTCGTCATCAAGAACCAACTTCCTTGGGCTTGCGACATCGTGCTTATGCTCACGCTTAAGCCCTTCCCACGGAAATCATGCAAGGTAGACTCACCAACGGGAAGCGAAAAGAGAGTAGCCAACGAATAATGCGGTTCCAGGACAACTTGAAACATAATCGGCAATGTGCTATCAACACCGAGAACGGTGAGCAACAGGCCAAAGACAGAATTGGCTCGAAACATATCAATCACACTGGTGTAGGGCAGAGTGATCATCAGGGGAGGGATCACATTAATAGACTCCGGTCAATAAGGAAAGAGAAACAACAGGCTACTAGGACGAAAAAAGAGAGAGAACAGGTTGCCACTGCCCATCACTAACCTCTTTAGACATCAGGTGCTCTGTCTGTCTACGAACTTGCCTTTCGAGAATCGGACTTCACAGTCATCACCGAAATCACAAATCATTGAATACTACCAACTAGGCGTCATACTCGATCTATATTTATTGCCAACGACTGATATCCCAGTGGCACCATTCTGGATTACGATTTCAAAAAGTATATATAACTTAAACTTACAACTTAAATTTGAACAGGGTATTATCAGAGGTCGGTCTATGAATGCAAGAGCTTTGCAAATTATTTTATCTTTGAACAGGGAATTAACCCCCAATCAATATCATCCAGTTTTACTTCATGGACATTGGAGGATGACCTCGTTTATGAATCTGTAATTAAAAGAGTCGCTCTTTTGCAATTTTTACCTGTTATTATTATTATTATTATTATTATTATTATTATTATTATTATTATTATTATTTCTTTATTTCATCAGTCTATGATAGTTGTTAGTAGGTATAAGTTTCTATAATAATAATAATAATAATAATAATAATAATAATAATAATTATTATTATTATTGTTGTTGTTGTTGTTCTTGTTGTTGTTCTTGTTGTTATTTTACCTATTCGTGAACAGTTTTGTCCGTTTCCCTGGAATCCTGGTTTGCAGGTGCAGTTATATGCTCCCTTGGTGTTGTTACAGAATGCTTCAGGACTGCAGTTGTGGGTTGCTGCCTCACATTCATCGATATCTGGAAACGCAGAAGAACCATTAGGCTTCTTTAGGTTATCACTGCTAAAATGGCGCATGATTTTTTTTTCTCGTCAAAACCCAATTTACTCTTTACTTTTGCTTTTCCTAATTCAATGAAATTAAAGTGTGTCCTGGAACCATGCCTACCTAAAACTAACGAAGAAGCACAAAAGGTTATTAGCATGTATTACTGTTGGAGTTCAATTTTCCTCAATTTCCTTCGGATGAAATCAGCCGAAAATTTCAAAGGTGATACAATCTCACAAGAACTCCTTTCTTAAGAGCAGAAAAAAGTTTAAGTAATAATTAAAGATAGTTTGCTGTTTTTCCTTTACGTAACAACTGGTCCTACGTTTTTCTACAATTGAGCCTTAATTAGAAGATAGGTATTTTTAACTTTATAACTAAATTACAAAAAAATTCTCCAACTGCATTTCAAGCAAATCTAGAGGAAAGTTCACAATTTCTCGTCATAGAATTGATATTCACGGTATTCAGCAGAAGCTTCGTTAGCTTACATCATGGCATCGTTAATACAACACTGGCTTAGAAGTTTAGGAAAACAACTTAAAGGATAAACTCTGTTTCTGCGTAAAATGCACCGGGGCCGAGTACACGGAAGGGCCGAAATTATTCTCAGTTTGCACCTTTCTCCATTCCATTAATTACCTGAGCAATTATTTCCGTCGCCAGTGAATCCTTCTCTGCACGTACATATGTACGATCCGTAGGTATTGTTACAGTCGGCATCGTCGCTGCAGTTGTTTGCTGTTGCGCACTCATCGATGTCTAAAGTAAAAATAGATAGAACAAATTAAACTGATAAAATAGACGCTAGAGTTGTAATTTCCGCCAAAACCAGGATGATGGGATAATTTATATTTCCACAGTTTTAATTTAGGAGAAGTAAGGTCTTGGATCCCAGCATTTTCGTTGCTTTCCACTAGCTTTCAGTAATTGTTATACTTAGTGCACACATTAACTTATTACTATCATTTAAATTTGCCATCTTTAGTCGTTATAGAATACCGGCCTGGTGCGAATAACATGAAAATAACAACACAAACAAAAGGGAAACTATCTCACCAGAGGTGATGTCCGGCCTTAACATGCATAAAGTTGATTTCCGAAAAAACAGATAGAAGCTGCCGTCGCATAGACATCAAACGGCAATTAATCAGGCCTTGTGACATTTTTTGTATAGATTAATTTATGCAAAGAGCCCGCGTATAGTAGTCGCTATCATCATTATTCTCATTATTAGAGAGTGAGGTCTAAGACACACTGCCGGCGGGAATACTTGAAATAGGCACCATTTCTGTCCATTATAATTCTGGAGTATGCCTTGAGGCAAACCACAAGGTGTCTTGACTGAACAGTTGGGCCTCAGTATCAGCCCAAGAAAACCCAGAAAAATTAATCGACCCGGAAAAACTCTCAGACCATGATTTTACTATGGCAGTAGGGCTTTGACTGCAACCCTGTGCACCAGTTGTTGTTTTTGAAATCACTTTTAATAATTTTTTCGAGTTGCCGGGCAGGAAAGGAGACTGGGTCATGCAAAAGTGCTGGAATACATGTCTGTATCTGTTTATTGCTACATACACCAACAATAAGAAACCTAGAGGTAATTCCATTTGGTTTTAGTCCGAAACACGCACGAAGAGGTTTTAAATTGAAATTGACGCAAAGACATAGCATTTAGAATTTCTCACAGCTTAGTCGCTCTCCTCGCTGTCCGCTGTTTGTCGTATTTTTCTGTATTTAACCGTGGGGCATTTACCATGAGAGCACCAAAGAGCACCAAAGAACATAATACGACGGAAAAATTTTGTTAGCAGTTCTACAAAACAACGCAGAAAGGTTGCACATCATCTTCTTCGCTATACAAATTACAGCTCGCAGAATTTGTTTTAAAATAGGAGATAAAATGAAAGTTCAAACTCTGTGGAGTTTTTCGAGGTAATCTCAGCAGGGGAAAAATTCCTCTTTGATGTAGACTACACTTTATTAATTTTCTGTGATACCACAAAAAATGATGTGACCTATCGAGCAATGTAATTACCGAAAGTATAAAAGAGAGATTAGGATATTAGGACCATTTTTTTTACCTTGTTTGCAATGTGCCCAAATGAAACCAGGAGGGCACAAACATCTATATCCTTTGTCTGTGAATCCAGATTGGCAGGTAGCATTGTTGTAACAAGGGGCCGTATCACAGGCACTCTTCAGCAAAAGAAACGGAAATGACACAGTTAAACATAGGACAAAACGGTCAGGATAAACAACGTTATTATTACAGAGAAACATGATCACTCTTTAATAAAGGGACGCAATAGAAGACGACCAAGGAGGAGGCGAAAAAGGGAAAGAAGAGGATAAAGAAGAAGAGGAGAAGAAGAAGAAGAAGAAGAAGAAGAAGAAGAAGAAGAAGAAGAAGAAGAAGAAGAAGAAGAAGAAGAAGAAGAAGAAGGAGATCGTTTCCCGTACTTCTTTGTTCCTTTTAAGAGTACTTACAGAAAAACTAAACGGACATTAAAAATTGACGTTTCCGTGAAATCCGACTTTTCCGCACTAATAACAAATCAAGAACTGAACATCTAAAACATCAGACTTAAACTTTTCACGCCAAACAGTAACTCAAGTTTCATGTCTCCGAGAAATCCGTCTTTTCCGTATGCGCTGAAAAGATGTTTGACATAAAACATAAGTTGTATCAAGACTTGACTGCTGGTTGAATTCATGGAGTAAATACAACTAAACATCTAAAAACATCTGACTTAAACTTTTCATCCCAACAAGAAGCTCAAGTGTAATGTCTCCGAGAAATCCGTCTTTTTCGTGTGTGCTGATAAGATGTTTGACATAAAACAAAACTTGTATCAAGACTTGAGTGCTGGTGCAATTCATAGAGTGAACACAACTGAACATCTAAACCATCTGACTTAAACTTTTCATTCCAACAAGTAACTCAAGTTTCATGTCTCCGAGAAATCCGTCTTTTCCGTATGCACTGAAAAGATGTTTGACATAAAACACAAGTTGTATCAAGACTTGACTGCTGGTGGAATTCATAGAGTAAACACAAGTGAACATCTAAAACATCTGACTTAAACTTTTCATCCCAACAAGAAGCTCAAGTGTAATGTCTCCGAGAAATCCGAGAAATCCGTCTTTTCCGTATGCACTGAAAAGATGTTTGACATAAAACACAAGTTGTATCAAGACTTGACTGCTGGTGGAATTCATAGAGTAAACACAAGTGAACATCTAAAACATCTGACTTAAACTTTTCATCGCAACAAGAAGCTCAAGTGTAATGTCTCCGAGAACTCCGAGAAATCCGTCTTTTCCGTATGCACTGAAAAGATGTTTGACATAAAACACAAGTTGTATCAAGACTTGACTGCTGGTGGAATTCATAGAGTAAACACAAGTGAACATCTAAAACATCTGACTTAAACTTTTCATCCCAACAAGAAGCTCAAGTGTAATGTCTCCGAGAAATCCGAGAAATCCGTCTTTTCCGTGTGGGCTGAAAAGATGTTTGACGTAAAACAAAAGTTGTATCAAGACTTGACTGTTGCTGGAATTCATAGAGTGAACACAAGACTTTTTTTATGATGGCGGAAAAGGCGGATTTCACGGAAACATGAATGCCGATTAATGTTTAAAACTTACAGGAATGACTGACTGCTGAATGAATTCATTCAGTGAGCACAAACTTTTCCATAAAGGCGGAAAAGACGGAAAAGACGGATTTCCCGGAGATATGAATATATAATGTTAATTTAATATATCTATATATATAATATAATACTTCTCTTTATTACTGTAAGTATCTTATATATATATATATATATAAGATACTTACAGTAATAAAGAGAAGTATTATATATATATATATATATATATATATATATATATATATATATATTAAATTAACATTATATATTCATATCTCCGGGAAATCCGTCTTTTCCGTCTTTTCCGCCTTCATGGAAAAGTTTGTGCTCACTGAATGAATTCATTCAGCAGTCAGTCATTCCTGTAAGTTTTAAACATTAATCATTCATGTTTCCGTGAAATCCGCCTTTTCCGCCATTATAAAAAAAGTCTTGTGTTCACTCTATGAATTGCACCAGCAGTCAAGTCTTCATACCAGTTTAGTTTTATGTCAAACAATTTTTCAGCGCATACGGAAAAGACGGATTTCTCGGATTTCTCGGAGACATTACACTTGAGTTACTTGTTGGGATGAAAAGTTTAAGTCAGATGTTTTAGATGTTCAGTTGTGTTCACTCTATGAATTGCACCAGCAGTCAAGTCTTCATACAAGTTTAGTTTTATGTCAAACAATTTTTCAGCGCATACGGAAAAGACGGATTTCTCGGATTTCTCGGAGACATTACACTTGAGCTTCTTGTTGGGATGAAAAGTTTAAGGCAAATGTTTTAGATGTTCAGTTGTGTTCACTCTATGAATTCCACCAGCAGTCCATGGACGTTTCGGGGACATGAACTTTTTAGTGTTTTCGACTTTTGTAGAGAAGTCAAGCCTTCTACAGACATGTAGGAACTTCCCAGCTAGACCACAGAAATACTGCTTTTCCTTGCATGGATGCCGTGTTCGTTGAAAAACAAACAGGCGTGACAGCTATCGTTTTACAACTATCGTGCCGACCACTAATCGATCACAGAATTACTCTGATTGAGATAGCAGGCATATTTAATCTCAGTTTTATGCTGCAAAAGGCAGCCACGACAAGCCAAAAAAAGCAAATAAATGAACAAACAAAGAGGGCCGTGGGAAATGACTTTGACGATAGCATCACTTCTGAACTTAATCAACAAGTTCGATCCATCTCGGTTGTTCTTTTGACTAATTCTTGAGAAACAAGTGCCACTGAGTGGGTCGTAAAACAGCCTTGTTTAGATTGTCGGCACGTTTACGCCGCAAATCGTTTTAATTCATCGAGCTGCTAGTCTTTAGCCTTGAGCTTCAATTCTGCCCTTTTCTTCAAAGATTCTGCCATTCTTCCTTCCCGAAAGTTGTAGTCTGGATCTCTCAAAATAGCAGTCCATTGTCCAAATCCGTGCTTATCGATGCCCTTCTTTAGAAACTCGTCTTCGTCCGCCGTAAATTTCAACAGCCGACGATGGCTTCTTTGGATTCCCAATCGGTTTGTCGGTGGGGCATCCCTCTGAGGGGGCGCGCTTTTTGATTCTGTGCTTTCGGTCGGTGCTGCAAGGCTCAAAGTTGAATGGCTAAACCTCTTGTTGACCTCCTCGTCCACCTCAGAGCCTTTGGTACCTTGCAACTTTTGCAGACACTCGTGAGCCCTCACAGCAACTTCGCGCGACCTTTGCTTTTGATAGTGAACTTTGGCGACGGCCGAGCTGTGTTTCTGATCCTCCGACAAAATGCTCTGCTCTTTGCTGGTGAGCTGATTGAGGCTTTGCGTTTCGACGATTTGACGATAGCGCGTCGGGTGAACGTACTTTCCGATTGCGTCAAACACTAGTTTACTCATGACGTCGCCCAGCTTGCCGTGTTGGCCTCCGTTTCTCGTGACCAGAACGAACTCGCACTGGGGTTTTAGCAATGGCCTCACGAAATTGATGTAACTGTCGAGCACCTGCACGCTTGCATCGGTCAGAATCAAGGAGTCAAACCCGTATTTGCTGGCAGTCTTGAACTCTTTCTGGTCAATAAATCCCCCGTTCTCGTTCGCTGCCCTAACCATGTCGACTGTCAAGTACTGATAAGTCATGGGGCGCGACCCCTTCACTTTGATGAACAAGTACATCGACACAAATCTCGTGGCAAATGTCAAGTCGGACGGGTTCACTTGGCCCGGATTGCTCTTGCACGTCTTTACGACGCTTTCGTAACGCGGCAAGTGAAATGTCACCACTTGCAGCAATTCCTCCATTGTCGCCCAGTGGCCTCGAGCTTCCAGCGTGTCGATGTCCAGTTCTCGGGTCCACTGCAATCTCATCATTTTTGCCACCGTCTTTCGAGCTCTCTTGAGGTACAACTCAGTAGCAGATAGGTTTCGCAGAACTGCGTAGGATGCCCCATTGATTTTTCTAAAGTCCATTAGTTCGGAAATTGCGTCTATGTAGCCCAATCGCCCACCATGTCCGAGTTTGCACTCGTCTTGCAAGTAGTCTACGAGTTTGAACAAGAGATTTGGCGAGCACAGACTGTAGTCTATCACTTCAAACGTCAATTCTTCCTCGTCTTCGCAACAAAATTTCAGAAATTTAAAGCTTCTCTTCACTATCTGTTGAGCTGTGCGATCTTTCTTGCAACCCCCACCACTACCAGTCAACCAGTTCGCGAATGCTTCGCCAATTTGACCAGAGACTGAAAATGAAGGTACAACAACGACACCGTGTTTTGGCGTTCGGCTTGATTCACAGTCATCTGTAGTGGTCTTTGACGACCTAGTGTCGAGCACTTGCGATGAATGTCGAAGTTCTGTCAGGTCGGGTTTTTCGTCAAAATAAAAGAACCAGCTGTGCTTAGAATTGACGTGTTTCCTGCATCCACGCTGACTTTGAAATCCATCGTGTTCGCATACCTGAATTGGACAATGATACAAGCTGTCCGCATCTTCTTTTTCTAAGTGAAGCCGTTTTGGTTTGGGCGATGCGCCATCAATCGTAGACCAGTCGACTTTGACCTTCTTGTTCATTCTTGGAAAAGAAGACCTGATTCAGCCAACAGAATTCTGTTTGCACCGCTTAGCAAAAACCGACCAAACAATCACACCCATTGGCAAACAATAGAGCCATCATTTAATTTGGAGCTTGTCGGCACTTGTCCCTACTTACCCGAGCTTATTACCATTGTACTTAAATTCATAGCAGGGAGTTACATCCCAAATGGGTTCGGCCTTGCCCGGGCAAGCCTGTGCATACCTACAACAATGGTTGCATTGTGCGAGTTGAAATTTACTGAGGTATGCCTCTGCTTGCCATTCTTCATTATTCTTGGGTTAATTTACAAACCCAAGTTGGCATTAGTATGGCGTTGGTGTGATGGTCTTCGACCTTACCTTGCCCGGACAAGTCAAGAAGCGCCTCGAAAAGTCTGTTAGAATCTGCTATTGACTCTGTTTCGTGTTGAGTCAAACTTAAAACACTACAACAAACGCTTCGCCATGCAATTAAAAAGCGACAAAAACGTGGATGGCAAGAAAAGAAGAATGGTTCTGTTGAAGAACATGTACAAAGGAACTGTCATTTTCTTAATAGGAGCCATTTTACATCAATGGGAACTAATTGTTAGGAACAAATTGTTCCGCGTGACAATAAAAAGGAACATTTCAGTCAAAACGGAACTCGCGAACGAGAACAATTGTTCCTCAAATGAATAAAACGGACCAAAATGATAAAAAGAGGAACAATACCAATGGGAACATTTGTTCCTCAGCGACTCATTTCGGAACAAAAGGTTCCTTTCAATGTTCGAAATTCGGAACAAAAGATTCCTTTTTTAGCTCTAAATGAACACCTTGTTCCTATTTTTCACAACAATTTGTTCCTTTTCATACTATAGGACCACTCCAAATGGGAACAATCGTCCCATCATGGGAACGTTCCCTAAGCAAAAATGAGAACAGCACCAAAAAACTAAAAGTCAATTTAAAAGCCAGTTAAGGGATGAAGAAAACATGCCAAAGCCTCTTAAGAATCTCACTGCTGAATAAAAACAACAGCCAAAATTGGGTTGACAAAATCCTGCTAAGACATGTAAGAACATGAAAGTAAAAATTTAGGGAAACGTAGGAGATCGTTTCCCAAACTTCCTGTTCCCTCATCAGTACAGGTCACATGACCGCGACGGATTTTGGCACAAAAGCATAGGAAAAAAACAGATCTAGTTTCGGCACATGGGAGGAGTATTTTGAATGGATTTCCCCGCAACCTCGCGAATAAAAAATCGTTCTACATGTTTTAACCGGCTTCTCTTTGAAACAGAATAGTACTGTGATGTCCGTTTTTAAAACGAGGCATTTACACATGAGACATATTACAGCACCGACCAGAATTTCTCGCACGAAGCAGTCATGCATAGACATAATTGCTACCAATGAGCCTGCATTTGAATTACAATCAGGAATTTTGGAGCCAGGTCTTAGCGATCACAAATTAGTCTACACGATTCTAAATAGAAAGGCGATGAAGCCGACGACCATTTTCACAAAGGCAAGGTGTTTTAAAAGCTTTAACGAGGAGGCTTTTAACAATCAAAGATCTGGAGTGCGTTCCTTTCAACGTCGCCTACATTTTTGACGATGTCGATGACATTTGCTGGGCATGGGAAAAAATGTGTACTGATGTTCTAAATGGTCACGCTCCTATAAAGTCTAAGAGGCGTAGAAACGCTGCAGGTAAATCGAAATTTATAACTCCTGAGATAAAGAAGGCTATGTGGATAAGAAATGCTCTTAAACGCAAATTTAATAAGACAAGATCGGCAGATAATTGGGAGGCTTACAGGTCTCAAAGGAACCGTGTTGTTGCTTTGCGACGTAAATCCATCATACGTCATTTTGATCAGTTATGCAGTTCGCGCGCGGGAAACCCAAGGGAGTTCTGGAAGTCTTTGCGGCCGTTAATGCATACTAAAAAGCGTGTGCCGGACGACTTTATTGTTCTCAATGAAAAGGAAAGAATCATCAAGGAACAAAGCCAAGTAGCAGAAATTTTTAATCAGTATTTTACAAATATCACAAAAGGTTTGATTGTCCACAAGCACACTGCTTTCAGAGACCAGGCACATATAAACAGAATTCCTATGATGAGTCAGCGACCGGCGAACACTTTTGGTTTGCGACTGACTAACCATCATGTTGTGAAAGCGGTACTGGACAATATGAAACCTAATAAAGCACAGGGACACGATCTTACTCCTCCACGGGCTGTTAAAGCTTCATCCGGTTCCATAGCAAAACCTTTTAGCGATCTAGTGAATACCATCATAGCTAAATCACAGGTTCCAGATACTTGGAAACATGGTCAGATAACACCGCATCACAAAAAGGAAAGTGTCCTAGACAAAAAGAATTTTAGACCGGTCACCGTTCTACCTGCTTTTGCCAAGGTGTTTGAGAAAATCATTCACATGCAGATGACGGAGCATTTTGAATCGATTTTTCATGGTTACATGTTTGCATATAGAAAATTTCATGGTTGCCCGGCGGCACTTTTAACTTTAACGGAAGACTGGAGAGCGGAACTTGACAAGGGCAAGGTCATCGGAGCGGTAGCGATCGGTCTAAGCAAGGCTTTTGACTGCCTTCCACATGAGCTGCTTCTCGAGAAGTTAAAGTTTTATGGTGTGAGCGACAATTCAGTGGCACTCTTACGAAGTTATTTATCATGCTGATATCAACGAGTTAAGTTGGGCCATACCTTCTCCACCTGGATGGGCGTGTCGGCAGGAGTGCCACAGGGGTCCTTACTTGGACCATTATTGTTTAATATTTTCATGAATGATCTTACATTTGCTATTAGGGATTGTAGGCTGATAAGCTACGCAGATGACACTAAACTCCATCTATCACATCAGGATCACCAAGTTGTGGAAGACGGTATAAATCTAGACCTGACTAACACCATAGAGTGGTTTCAACAAAATGGCATGATAGCAAATCCGGATAAATATCAGGCGTTGGTGCTGGGAAACACGGCTCATGATTTCGATATAAAATGCGAAGAAAAGCCTATACCTGTTTCCAGCGAGATACAGCTACTAGGCGTAACATTAGATAATAAGTTGAAATTCGAGTCTCATGTCGCATCTATCTGCCGAAAGGCAGGAGGACAAGTAAATGCCTTAAAGTGCATATGAAGCGAACTTTTTCATTATCTTGTTCGAAAGAGCTTTCAAAATGATGAAGAACGGCGTTTATTTTATTATGATAGCACTCTTGGTTGCCGAGTTATTCAAGATTTTGATTTATGCAAATTAGAGGACTTGTGATGTCACAAGGTGGACACAAAATGGAGTAAAATCACAAAATATGGAATATCTGTGCAAATACTAAGTCTACAGGGTTGAAATTTTGCAGCGTTGATGTGCTGCCAGAACTACACATTGTGATAGTGGTGATAATGTCACCATAGCAACATACTCGTTACCAGACCTCTACCTTTCCAAAGGATAAAATCAGAGTTTCCCTCCCCAAGAATTGCTATTTGCTCTTGATGTTCATTCCGTGGGTGCGATCAAATATGGACATTACACAGCACAAGTATAAGAAAATGTGTTAGACTCTGGAGCAATAAATAAGGCATTTCTCATTTGGGAAGGTAGAGGTCTGGTAACAAGTATGTTGCTATGGTGTCATCATAACCACTATCATAATGTGTAGTTCTGGCAGCACATCAACTCTGCAAAATTTCAACCCTATAGACTTAGTATTTGCAGAGATATTCTATATTTTGTGATTTTACTCTATTTTGTGTCCACCTTGTGACGTCACAAGTCCTTTAATTTGCATACATCAAAATTTTGAATAACTCGGCAACCAAGAGTGCTATCACAATAAAATAAACACCCTTCTTCATCATTTTGAAAGCTCTTTCGAACAAGCTAATGAAAAATTTCGCTTCATATGCACTTTAAATAGGCTTAAGAATGTTCTGCCTTGTAAAACTAAGGAAGCACTATATCGTGCTTTTATCTTACCGCATTTTGATTATTGTAGCCAAATATGGCACCATTGTGGAGCCAGGAACACCAAGAAACTGGAGAGAGTAAATGAACGTGCGCTGAGCTTTGTATATAAGGACAAGAAAAGCTCTTACGATAGGTTGCTAAATTGGATTGACTCGCATAGCACACTAGAGGGACGTCGTATCCAGGATATGTTAATCACAATAAATGGTTGTTTTCAGAAGACGGCACCGACCCCCATTGTAAACCTATTCAAGGTAAAGGACACAAAAATATAACTTTAGGGGCACGAACATGCTCTCATTGCCCAAAGTAAGAAGCACCAAGCAAGGGCTCAGGTCTTTTCGGTACTTCGCGGCAAAGACATGGAATGCGCTGCCGGATTCGATTCGTGCCATGGCCAGCACAAGGGAATTTTAAAGAAATATTCGTCATATAGCTTTCTAAAATTGTTATTATTGTAGTTACGTAGTTTTTAAATTGTAATTTTTAATTAGTAATTATACATGTACTTACAAATAATTAGATTTCTTAGAAATTTTAGATTCTTAAATTTTTAGATTGTTAGCTAAATTTTATCCTTCCTTTTGTTTTGTAATTTATTTGTTTATTTGTGGGCTTCCTGCAAAGTAGCTTTTAGCTAAGTGGAGTGCCACGTAAAATAAAGTTCTGCCTGTCTGTCTGTCTGTCTTATGTATCACATTGATCAAATCAAGCTATTCCGTGAAATCCGGCACATGGTTGGAGTATTTTGAATGGATATCCCAGCAACTTCGCGAAATAAAAGTCGTTCTACATGTTTTAACCGGCTTCTCTTTGAAACAGAATACTACTGTGATGTGTGTTCTTAAAACAAGGCATTTACACATGAGATAAGGAAAAATATATGTATCACATTGATCAAATCTAGCTATTCCGTGAAATCCGTAAAACCCGCCTTGTTTTAGAAACAGGTTACCCAAGCACACACACAAACACACACATTTGCCCGGCGATTTCCCATCAAACTGTAAGTTCAAGGCATTGGACCTAAGTAAACAACAATATCGTCCCATCTTTGGATACTGTGCGAAACGAACCCTGTAAAGTCTTGAACAGTTTTTTTACCATGGGATGAAAAGACTTGTCTTTCCTATAAATTTCTTTGGTACACGCCAATATGACGGATTAGATGTGTGTTCTTAAAACAAGGCCTTTACAAATGAGAAGGGAAAGATATATGCATCACATTGATCAAATCAAGCTATTCCGTGAAATCCGTAAAACCCGCCTTGTTTTAGAAAAAGGTTACCCAAGCACACACACACACATTTGCCCGGCAATTTTCCCATCAAACTGTAAGTTCAAGGCATTGGATCTAAGTAAACAACAATATCGTCCCATCTTTGGGCACTGTGGGAAACGAACCTTGTAAAGTCTTGAACAGCTTTTTTACCATGGGATGAAAAGACTTGTCTCTCCTAAAATTTCTTTAGTACACGCCAATATGACGGATTAGAAATCAGTTGTGTGGTTCTTAATTAAAAGTGTAAAATAAAAGAAATATCCGCCAAATCCGGGAAATCCACTGTTCCGTCCTCCAAAATAATATAGGTAGGATGATCTGCTGACAAAACAAACTATTCCCAACAACCATTCCAACGTACCTTTAAGCCCGAAAAATTATCTACACTAGGTGGATACTTAGCCTGCGGCGCAGACGTAACAAAACCCCGGTTAGTAACGTCTGCGAAGCAGCGCCAAATTCCTTGTTCTGTACCAGAATTTGAGTACGCGTTATGATTGGCTCGTTAACAAAAGCCTTTTGTTAACGAGCCAATCATAACGCGTACTCAAATTCTGGTACAGAACAAGGAATTTGGCGCTGCTTCGCAGACGTTACTAACCGGGGTTTTGTTACGTCTGCGACGCAGGCTAGTGGATACTAAGCATCTTACGGATTCAACGGAAATATGAATATATAATGAAATGTACTCAAAGATTATATAACTAAGGGTGGATACTACGGATTTGACGGATTGGATGGAAAATAAAAATTTACCACTCTCTCTCACTCTTTCTCTTTCAAGACTTTCTCACTAAAGGTGGATATGACGGATTTGACGGAAAATGAATAAATCAACAAGTAAATAAATAAAATAAATATTTAATAATAATAATAATATATATATTTTTTATTTATTAAATAAATAGATTTATTTTTGTTTTTATTCATTTACTTGTTTATTATTCATTTTTCCGTAATTCCGCAAAATCCGTCATATCCACCTCTACTGAGAAAGTCTTTGACTAAGTCTCTATTAGAATTCACGTTTCCGTTAATACCGTGAAATCCGTAATATCCAGCCCTACTGAGAAAGTCTTTGACTATGTCTCATTTGAATTCAAATCCCGTTAATACCGTAAAATTCGTGATATCCACCCCTACTGCGAAATCCTTTGGCTTAGTCTCATTTTGAATCCAATTATCCGTAGATTGCGTGAGACCGCAACAGTCACCCATGCGCAGAGTGGAACTTGCAGCTGCTGAGGATTTCAGTAGCTGAAATCAATCTCGTTCCCAGAGGCTGCGATCCTTTTGGCCAGCGCCAAGGATACGAACCTCTGGTCGAATCCAAAAAAGGACACTTCTGATTGGCTGGTAAAAACAAAGCAATAAACACCGGATCAACCGCATCGGAAGTTGTTTTCGCGAAGTGTCACGCAATGGCGGAACGAAAGCTGCAGAAATGATCACAAGCAAAGGAAAATTACTGCCGTTGTAATAATGCGGTTAGAAACTACCGCGTTTAAGTTTGTAGAGATTAGGCGAAATTAGATGGAATCTTAATAGCTCTCAAACAGCTTACAGATGTCGATTTACAACATGTACTCCGACCAATGTTCAAGGTATTTGTGCCGTTCGTGTTTAAATAAAACTTTCCACATCAAAACCAATGATAAAAGAGTTGAAATATCTTGTTGAAGAGTTAGAGTAGGCGAGGCAATGTGCAGATCATGTTCAAAGAGAGCGTAAGTTAGACGAGGAATGTGGTAGTCGAATTTCGCAACAATATGGTTTCCGTGAACAGAAATTTGACAGTGAATTGATTCAATATATAAACAGAATATAGTCGTCTTTAATGAGATTGATCCATTGTGTAATAAATAATTTATACATATACCGTAAAATACTCCCTCAGAAGCTGATTTTTCCATCTATTTTTGAGGAGGGTTGTACTTGTTAGAGAGAAGGCTTATCATAAGGGAAATTGGGCTAAGTTTAAAACTGGAGCAGCAATGTTTGGTAATGTTAGGACAACAGTAAAAAGGAATAAAGTTATAGACAAATATTGAATTACTTTCTCCAGCTATTTTTAATCATACTGCTGTTTGAGACCTCTGTCATTTTCTATGCAAGGTGTCCTTCAAGGTCAAGTTGTGATAATGGTGCAGCCAAAAACATCTGACTCGGGGTACGAGTACAACACTCTTTTCTCATTCATGATCTGGGAACTGGGCATCAAACTGAATAAAACATTCTATATTTGGCAATAGGAGCAGTTCCTATTGGCTCATACTGCTCGCACTCTGCGTTTAGTGCAAGGTTACCATATATCAGTGTCAAAGGAAAATTAAGTGCTTTTGAATCAATCTGTATTTTGATGGACCCAAGATTGCCTCTAATTTGGTGTCTCCTTGATTTAGCCTTGGATGTGCAGCCAAAAAACAAATCAGAATTTGTTTTATCTGAAAAGGGATCTAAAAGCCCTTAGGACTAAACTATGTCTTCCTTCTTCAACGAAGTTACTTAAGCTGTGCAGGCTAAGCTTGGGATACTGGAAAACACTTGCATGTAGAAAGTGTTTTCCATAGATGGCCAGAACTAGGGAAGAATATTGCCAAAAATTAATACATTTTAACACATAAATGAGGCAGTTTATTTTTAAAAGGAATCTTCCTGTTCTGTATAAACTGACCTAATTATGCAGATCTTGTATTTTTATAGTTATTTTAACTGTTAATTTATCTTTGGTTTGTGCTGTATGTTAAGATCTGTATAATTAAAGTTGAGTAAATAAATAAATAAATAAATAAATAAATAAATAAATAAATAAATAAATGTACAGGATTTTCCAGAATTCTAATAGCCAGGTGTGAGGGTCAGCTATATATTCTATTTTCAGGATTTTCATTTGTTCATAAATAGATGTGTTATAAAAACTGTGTTGTGGCATTATAAATAGGCAATCCCCCGTCCCCCAGGTCAAGGACAAGTAAGGGGGCCATGTTAAATGCCTTAGAGGTCACGTTTATTTTTAGGGAACTCTTTATGGGTGAAAATATATTTCATGTAATATGTATGCTTGAAAGATAAATGTATCTTTCATGAAACCATCCAACAGACAAGGTGGGGAAGGGGATGGCAAGTTTTGAATAGAAAAGCTCAATGACCATATAGGATACAACCAAAAAATCCATCAATAATAATGAAACTTTATTTGCACTTAAAAATTACACAATGATGAGAAAAGGTACTGAAACACTGTCTCATTGTAAAAGTAAAAATAATACTAAAAAAATATAATTATATCAGATAATCTTCAATTAAATTTGCCGAGTCAGTAGTCTACTTCATTACATCATTAAAAATCTTGTTCTCCAGATAGCAGCTACAGTAAGAACTTCTGGGTGGGCTAACAAAAATTGAGGTGGGACTATTGTTGAGATTAAGCTTTCATCGGCCTTTTTCTAAGCCAACACTGAAACGATGATTCTTGAGAATCCGAACCTATATTATAAGTATCCTCTAAGCGGGTAATGTAAAGCTTAATTAAACTTGCAAGTTGTAACTGAGCTTCCTCTAAAAGAATCGATATATGTATCCTTAGCAAGAGTCGTGTTATACAAAGGAAATCGTTCACAAGTTGGCTTCTACCGCATGTATGTGACTGTTTTCTGATTGTTGGTCGATTACCGTGGAATCGCCCCTGCTGACTGCCCTAAATTGGTCCTGCTGAACGTGTTGACATGATCAACAGCCGCCATGTTGTCCTGAAACCTCACGCAGGCGCAATCAAACCGGAACCAGGATTTTCTGGTTCCGGTTTTGGATTCTTCCAGAGCGTCCGTTGCCCGTTCCGCTGGACAAGGGTAACGTAGGCTCTGGGGACGAGATTGTAGTTGGAATATATCATGCACAAAACTCTGTCTGCATTGGCGGATTTCACGGATTTTGCGGATTTTATGGAAAGGGAAATTATAAACCAGCCTCTATTTTTGCTCAAATCTCATACAGTTACAGCTGTCAAATTGTCACCTTGTTGGTTATGGAACTCTCGTTGCAATCGCATAAATTATGATACAGAACTTTCCACGGGATGAAACTTGAAGCTGTGGATTTTAGTAGTTGGAATACATCGGGAACAAAACTCTGTCTGTGCTGTTGGATTTTACGGATTGTGCGGTTTTTTTGGAAAAAGTAATTGTAATCAGTTTCTAATTCTGTCAAATCTCAGTCCCAAACATTTACACCTTTATGGTTATTGCACTCTCGTTGGAATGGTTTGATTTACGTACATATGAGCTGATTAACAATTGATTTCAACCTGATGTGCTTTTCATACTCATTTTTACATCCACTGAGTATCATTTGAGTGTGTTAAGATATGTTTCTTGAGGTCATTTCATTTCGGCATTAAGATTCATCTTACTAGCATACCAGCTATAAAAAGTGGAACACTTTCGCATGGCCATATCAGGTTGAAGATGATGCGGAGAGCCAGCTATAGCTATCCTTGCCAGCACCTCAACAGTGGAAAAATTAAAGGAGCAGCATTGCGTTATTTAAGCCCGATAATCGTCGTTAAGTGCGGCGTAGTAAGCGCTAAGTGTGTTTGCAATATAGACGATGGTTTACAAAAGGCATGGAACGAGGTGTGTAAGACGAGAGATGCTTGTGACAAAGCATTGCAAGGTTAGTACTGTTTGCTGACTTTCAATTTCAAGAATCTCTTGCTCGCTATTTGGAGGATGAAAAGTTAATTAACAGGAAAACGTTTTCGATTTTGTCCTCGCAGGTGTTAAAAGCGTAGCCTTCTTCTTTAGCGCTATAAGTACACAAGGACCGAAGAAAGCTCCGAAAGATAAAGACAAAACAGATGAGGGAAAAGGTGATGAAAGCGATGGCGAGCCTTTTACAGAAAGCCACGTTTCCAGTACATCGAGCCAAGCGTGGATTTCAACTCATCCTGCCGTAATTGATAAAAAGCTGAGGCCAGCCTTAAGCTATTGGATAGCACTGACAACACCTAATGGCGCTCCCGCAAACCCGGTAACAGTCCATCGCGCTCTGCTGGAATGTGGAGCCAACGCAACTGTAAGTCAGGTGCGTTCACGGCCCTTTTGCTGTTTTGACGATTTTCGCAAGTTAGTATTAGCCCTCAGACACACATGCTTAACGATAGAATTGAAAGTGGCATAAAACCACTTTAAAAGAACAAGTTTCAAAATTACTCACGTTGATTTTTCAACTTTTTGTTTTATTTTATCACACACCTTGTACAGTGACACCTCTTTCCCTCTCATTCGGCCCTGGCGGAATATTTTATCTTATCTGTCCTTGACGATGCCGTTGAGCGGCAAAAGCTCGGACTTTTAGTATTTTAGCGTTTTTTACTGTAGTTCAAGGCCACATTTGTATTTTAATTTTTTTAATCAAAATGCTACTGAAGGACAGCATTTCAGCATTTCAAGAAAATTGACATAATTGTAATGACACTCCTGCATTCATAAGGCTCTTAAAATTGACAAAATCCGAAAGTTAGAATTATCCCTCGGACAAACATGCTAAACGAGAAAATCGATAGGGGCATAAAACTGCTTATAAAAACAAGTTCGGATGAATTCATATTAACTCTAAGGCAAATTTACAAAATTGCAATGACACTCTTGAATTAATAGGGCTCTTAAATTTTGGTGGTTTGCACTTGAACTAAAGCTATCGTTTCTCTTTTTATTTTGTTGATAAGGTCCCTTGTCGAGAGGGCAAGGAATCACTCGCCATGAAGGAACTGTTCAAAGTTATGAAAGATCATAGTAATGGGTTCATGCAAGATCTTGTAACATCATCCTACCAGCACTGTTTTATATCCGAGGCTTGGAAGTTCTTAGAAGATCCTGATGACGTGGACATAGATGAATGTGGTACCGAGAACGTTGTTCGTGTTTTCCTCGTCCAGTCTTCATTTAAGTCGGTTCTATCTGATGCCATTGCAAAGATTCAAGGTGCCAAACTTATTACCGATCGTTTTGGCTTTGATGACACCACACAAAGCACGCATTTGGAAGGGCCGAGTGAAGATGGAGAACCACGCCTGGGAGACAAATTGACGGTCCTTATAAATGACATCTCAATTGCTTTGAGGAGGCTGGACTATGCCCTTTACAGGGCTACCATTTACAAAAAGTGTGAAGGCGCCGCTTACAGTTACTCTTACAAGTGCTATGTATAGTCTTTTGTAAACAGCCTGGCCGCGAATGAGTACTTTAAGGCAAGGCTTCTGAAGGACATGAGAAAAGTAATAGATATCCTGGCTGACCCCGACTGCGAGGTAATCCGCCCTATCATTGTGGACTACAACCTTATAGAGGTGAACGATGGGTACTGTTGGTCTGTATCGGAAAGACGGTTCCTGAGAAATGCAATTCCCGCCGAGAAAGTTGGCCTCGTGACTCCCAGAGCTTTTTCACGGTATGACCCCCTAAAAGTTCCGCAGCCGAAGTATTTTCGAGAAGTTTAGAAAACAGCTTGTCGGAAGCTAACATCGCATAGTTTTGCGAAGATTTCCTGAGGCTTCTTCATTTCAACAAGAAGAAACACAAAGGAATAGTGCCGTGCATAGTTGGAGAGGCAGATAGCGGCAAGACGAGCCTCTTTTACCCACTCGAGCTGATACATCACAGCAATGTAGCAACGGTCACTATGCAGAAGGTATTTAACAAGGCGATGATAAGCAAGCACACCGAGGTCATCTTCATAGACGAGGCTACTCCGTCAACTCTGGACGTGGACGACTGAAACATCCTGACTCAAGGAGGGTACACAGCCTGTGATGTCAAGTACAGAACGGCCAGGTCGTTCTTTAACCGATGTCCGATGTTCATGACTGCACAGCAAAAGCTTGAATTCAAACCAGAGGATCAGCAGGCTATGGATCAAAGGCTGCGATATTACTATTTTAAGAGCCTTTCAAATCCAAAAAAGATGGCAACGCAGTGGCTTCTCAAGCATCCAATGGAATGGGTGGCATTGAAAGCCAGGGTGGCAAGTGACGAAGACGAGAGCTCTGGTGAAGATGAACAAGCTGAGACTGACACGCATGCCGACGAGGGTACTCTTCCAGAGAGTGAAAAGAAGGCATTAAGAACTTTGCAGCTAGCCGACCTTCTAAAAGAATCAACGGAAAGGCCGCATAACAATGAGGGAGCTGCACAAGATGACGACGAGTGAGATCTCCACGATTCGGATGATCGAAATCGTAGCGGCGTTGAAGACGTCTCTGGAGCAGAGTTTCCCAGCCATATCAGTCACATCCTGGAAACTCGACTACAGGAACAAGAAAGGCTGAAGCGACGAGGAGGACATGCGGTACGAAGGATATCAGCAGCATCTTCTTTCCAGGGGTGTATCGAAAGAGAACGTACCGCTGCTACCGCGAGATGACACGGAGCCTCTTCCCACACCAATTAGGAATGATCTGGCCGTTTTGGAGCAAGAGCAAGTCAAGGCAGAACAAGAAGTAAGAGAGAAAAGGGCAAAGGAAGTGTTCCAGTGATCATGGCTGCAAAACACGGAGAGAGAACTTCATGAATGCATGGTCGCTCTGCAAATTGGTCTTCCTCCAGAAATGAAGGCCCGATGATGGCGCTTAGAGAAATTCTCAAAGACAAGTTAAAAAACCATCACAGGACCTTGGGCACCATTAGATGCAAAGAGGCCTTATCCGAAAGAAAGAGGCTCTGCACAGAACTCGACCTGTTGCCAAAAGAAGACCAAGACATTGTCAATAGCCTTTTCGAGCCTTTGCCTTTGGCTTTCGCACACCAGACTGTGGAAGAAGACGAACTCCTCAATTACGCACCTAAAACGTCATTACGTCCCGCAAAACGACGTGGATCAGTTCTGGCCGCAGTCACCGTGCACCATCCAAGCAGCTCCAGCACACGACGACAACAGCTAAGAAGAGACAACCATTCCGAACAGCGCAAGATCGGTTACAGAAGTTACCCTTCCAAATGTGAATGACTGTGCTATTTCAGAAGAATTGCTTCAATCTTGTAGCACCAAGAGGCGCAGTGATCATCCGCTCAGCCAAGCTCAAGCGAAGAGACGAAGGAATAACACCCTCTTAAAGTACTTTAGCGTTAGTCAAAAGTGAAAAATGACGAAACCAAAATCGAAAAGTCTGTCACTCGAGCAAGATCGTTGCATATATACAAATTGAAACGTTAACCTTTTGCTTTATTTGATAGTAAACTCATTCCAATGACAGTGTAAACTTCCTTTAGTAGAATAAAATGTTTCAGTTGATAAATAGCAAGAGTCCTTAAGGCCTTTGTTTTTGCACGTCAAATGTACCTCGGCATTCAGAAAAGACATTAGTGTTCAGGTCAGGTGCATTGCCCCTAAGAAAATTTGATTGCAGCCCTTTTCTTCAGGGAGTCCGCCGTTCTTCCGTTTTGGGACGTAAAATTGGGATCTCTTATAATAGCTTCCACTGTCCAAATCCGTGCCTATCCATCCCTTTCTCGAGAACATCGTCCTTGTCCGCCGTAAATTTCAACACCCGGCGATGATTTCTTTGGATTTGCAATCGGTTTGTCGGTGGGCTATCCCTCTTACGGGGCACGCTTTTCGATTCTGTAGTTTCAGCCAGTGCTGCCAAACTTGAAGTTACATCGCTAAACCTCGCGCTCACCTCCTTTTCCACCTCAGAGCCTTTGGTACCTTGTAGCTTTTGCAGAAACTCGTGAGCCTTCACAGCAACTTCGCGCGACATTTGCTTTTGATAGTGAACCTTGGCGACGGCTTAGCTGTGTTTCTGATCGTTTCTGATCTTCCGACAAAATCCTTTGCTCTTTGCTAGTGAGCTGATTGAGGTTTTGCGTTTCGACAATTTGACGATAGCGCGTCGGGTGAATGTACTTTCCGATTGGGTCAAAGACTAGTTTACTTATGACGTCGCCCAATTTGCTGTGTTGGCCTCCATTTCTCGTGACAAGAACGAGAAACTGGGGAAACTTAGCAATGGCCTCACGAAATTGATGTCGCTATCGAGTACCTGCGTGCTTGCATCGGTCAGAATCAAGGAGTCAAATCCGTATTTGCGGGCAGCCTTGAACTTCTTCTGGTCAATAAACCCCCCGTTCTCCTTTGCTGCTCGAACCATGTCGACTGTCAAGTGCTGATAAGTCATAGGGCGCGACCCCTTCACTTTAATGAACAAGTACATCGACACAAATCTCGTGGCAAATGTTAACTCTGATGGGTTCACTTGACCTGGATTGCTCTTGCACATCTTAACGGTGTTTTTGTAACGTGGCGAGTGAGATGTCACCACACAGGTACAGTTCAATCGCAGATAGGTTTCGCAGAACTGCAACTGATGCCCCATTGATTTTTCTATAGTCCATTAGTTCGGATATTGCGTCTATGTAGCCCAATCGCCCACCATGTCCAAGTTTGCACTCGCCTTGCAAGTAGTCTATGAACTTGAACAAAAGATTTGGGGAGCACAGACTGTAGTCTATTACTTCAAACGTTAATTCTTCCTCTTCTTCACAACAAAATTTCAGAAATTTAAAGCTTCTCTTCACTATTTGTTGAGCTGTGCGATCTTTCTTGCAACCCCACCACTACCAGTCAACCATTTCGCGAATGCTTGGCCAATTTGGCAGGAGACGGGGAACGAGGGAGCAACTATGACACCATGTTTTGGCCTTTGGCTTGATTTGTAGTCATTTGCAGTGGTCTTTGATAACTTAGTGTCCGCAACTTGTAATGAACATTGAAGTTCTGTCAGGTTTGGTTTTTCGTCAAAATGAAAGAACCAGCTATGCTTAGAATTGACATGTTTCCTGCATCCACGCTGACTTTGAAATCCTTCGTGTTCGCATACTTGAATTGGGCAAAGGTGCAAGCTGTCCGTATCTTCTTTCTCTAAGTGAAGCCGTTTTGGTTTTGGCGATGCACCATCAATTGTAGACCAATCGACTTTGACCTCCTTGTTCATTCTTGAAAAAGAGGAACTTATTTGGCGAACAGACTTGTTTGTACCGCTTAGCAAAAACCGTCAAAACAATCACACCTACTGGCAAACAATAGAGCGATCATTTAATTTGGAGCTTGTCAGCACTTGTCCCTACTTCCCCGAGCTTATTACTATTGTAGTCAAATTCATAACAGAGGGTTGCATCCCAAATGGGTTCGGGCCCGGCTGTGCAAGTTAACACTTGCTGAGGCATGCCTGTGTTTGCCATTCTTTATTATTCTTAAGTAAATCCAAGTTGGCGTTAGTATGGCGTTGGCGTGATGGTGTTCATCCTCAGCTTGCCCGGACAAGTGAAAAAGCGCCTCGAAAAGTCTGTTAGAATCGGCTGCTATTGACTCTGTTTCGTGTTGAGTCAAACTTAAAACACAACAAACGTTTTTCCGTGTAATTAAATAGAGATAAAAACATGATTCTATTGAAGGAACTGTCATTTTCTTAATAGGAACCATTTTACATCAAACGGAACTGATGGTTAGGGACAAATTGTTCCTCGTGTCAATAAAAAAGAACATTTCATTCAAATCGGAACTTATTAATGGGAACAATTGTTCTTCAAATGAATAAAAGAAACCAAAATGATAAAAAGAGGAACAATACCAATGGGAACATTTGTTCCTAAGCGACTCATTTCGGAACAAAGGGTTCCTTTCAGTGTTCGAAATTCGGAACAAAAGAATCCTTTTTAGCTCTAAATCAACACTTTGTTCCTATCTTTCACTGCAATTTGTTCCTTTTGATATTAATGGGACCACTAAAGAGGGAAAAATCGTCCCATCGTGGGAACGTTTCCAAAGCGAAAAGAAAACAGACAAAAAAAAAGCAAAGGTAAATTTAAAATCCAGTTTAGGGATGAAGAAAACATGCCAAAGCATCTTATGAATATCTATGTCGAATACATACAACAGGAAAACTTGGGTTGATAAAATCCTTCTAAGACATGTTGAAACATGGAAGAAAAAATTTAGGGAAACATAGAAGAAGGAGGAGGAGGAGGAGGAGGAAGAGGAAGAATAGGAAGAGGAGGAGAAAAACACGAAAAGGAGACCAAGGGCATGACTATGTCACAGAGAGTATGATAACTTTAAACGAGTATGCTTACATCTGTTCCACGGTAGAGGTAAGAAGCTTTGTTTACAAACTCGCCATCATGTCCTCGGTGAGTTGCATTGTTCAGGTCGCAATTGTGTTTCCCGTCTTTGCTCCGTGTAAACTCAAAGTTTATACTGACACAATTGGGGTCGTGGTAACAGCGAAGCTCGCAGGTATCCCGATCATGGACTTGGTAAGTTTTTATTACATGATTCACCAGACGTCTGCGAAGAAAAAAGAATGAAGCGGGGAACGCCAGTTCACGACATTCATCTGAAAAAAAAAATCCAAAAATATATTAGAACACTCAAGGACCTTTGCATTCGAGTACGATTACGACTACCAAATTTTAATCCACTCACTTCCCCAGAGCATCACAAACACGATTGACGTCAAAAGTGATTATCCCAAGAACCGCCGACCGGTTAGCTCAGTTGTCAGAGCACCGGACTACCGTGCGGGAGGTCGCAGGTTCAAACCCCTTCCGGAGCAACACTCAGGGCCTTTAAATAATTGAGGAGAAATTTCTGCCTTTGTAATGACATCTACAAAAGGTTAGACATTATAGTCTTCTCGGATAGGGAGATAAACGGTAGGTCCCGTAATAATAGAACCACCAGAGATGTAACAAAACTCTGGCTGTGACCACCCCTACTACCTGTCCTAATTCGATATTCACATCGACGGAGACACGTATTAGTTGCTTCATTAATCGTAAACTGCGTTACAAGCAGTCTGGTAAAGTCCCCATACACGCAAACGTTTAGTCGTAGTTCTCCCTTTGTTTCTGTATTTCATAGCTGAGTGTTTGAGCAATAGAAATTCTTACGATACTGCAGGGATATTTTCATATTTTTGTCAGCCATTCATCATTTCCGTTTAATGTAACATACGCGGTGGTTCAAAATGGAGTTGAGCAACATTTTTGTTGCTCGTTTTAACCATATCAAGGAAAGTACTAACGTCTTTCTAGTATGGGTAACAAAAGAGCCAATACCTCTTAACTAAACGCACCTGAGAATAAAATATACATTGTTTTGAATTCGAAAAGAAAGACCTGCTAGACATATTGACGAAGAGATACAACAGGAAAAATGTCATTATGAATGATAGTTTAAAACATGCAGATACGTTCCGTCGACCATGCACGCAAACCAGAGTCAACAGTGCTAGCCGCAATGTTTTCCAAGCATATCTTGTTTTTCTACTTAGGTTTAGCCATAGTGATAAACAAATTAGCCGAGCAGCTAAATTTACGCAAGCCCTTTGTTTTGCTTTGTCTTTGTTGAGAGTTCCATTTTGCCGAGTCAACATTGTTGCATTAGCACAAAAACACGGTGGTAAATTTTTCAGTAGAACTGAGAAAATGGATTGGGGGTATCCAATATCAAACCGCTATTCCTCTCTTCTTAAGTTAATTTATTCTCGGTACAAGTTGATCCCTTTTTGTGAAGTTTAATTTATACTTTCCGAAGCATAAAAGCGAGTTTGCTGGTAAAAAATTAGGTGGTGCAGATGGGACTGAAAAAAGATCAATGTTTTGCGACAGGAAGCGGATCCAGTTGCAATCAATGTAAGGCCATTTTTATCCATGTTTTCATCAGGACAGATAGATTAGGCAAAGCAGAAAGGGGGAAAAATCTCGAAAGTGGGAAAGAACCTCTCGTCGTTTCAATCGAATGCAGCAAGCAATAAAAATCACATTTATTGAATATGGAAAACTGGCTGACGCATTTGCTCTCCAAAGCCTTCTTTATTGCTAAGACGACCAAATTACCAGATGTGGAATTTTTAGCCACCTTTTAGAAAAAGTCGAATTATTTTACTGAGACCTCAATGTCCAGGAAAGCAACAACGTCTGCTTTTGCCGTTATGCACGCAAATAGAAATAATAGCAACATTTTATGCTTAATTTAGTCCAAGGCCGTTCCGTCGATATTTGTGTAAATTGTAAGGCCATTTTTATCCATGTTTTCATCAGGACAGATAGATTAGGCAAAGCAGAAAGGGGGAAAAATCTCGAAAGTGGGAAAGAACCTCTCGTGAATTGCGTGGCAGGTTATAAACTCAAAATTTTGAAACTGAAACACATCATCAATAATGAACATTCACGCAGTACCGCTTCCTGGTCAAGTCCATTAAAGAGGAAGTTAAGCTTTTACAAAAGAGAGATTTGCCATCGTAGGTTTTAATTTCTGGACTCTCGTTATTGATATTCTCACAGACTTATTAGTGTCAAAATATAACAGAAAATTTGAATTACATGAGGCCGGCCAGTTTAAAAGTAGTTACCAGAGGTACTCGAGCAATAATGCCATGTCCGCAATCGATTTTATTATTATTGGTTGTTATTCGTCTCGTTTACCAGAAAGAAACCTACAACCAGACCTACGCCGCCTGTACGCTAAAATTGCTTACCTCAGCAGGTAGGACAAGTCCTCCTCTTAAAACGTTCGTCAGGCAGAGAGAAATTGCCAAAGTGGAAGAAAAGTCTTTTTAAAGTCAAAGTAAGAACTTTAAGCCATGAATAGTCGGCTCATCTAAACTATTGAACACCTTAGTAAAATGAGTTTACGTTTACCTTCGTTATGACGAAAAATGGCTTCTTTTGCAGTGCCTTGAACAAATTTCTGTTTTCCTGATTTATTATCGGCATGAGGCAGTGCCAACAGATATTCTTATTTTCTAATTTATTAGACTTCCAAAAGTTAATAATAAGTTAGTACACAAATGATTTGCTGATTTAGAGAATAAATCGAAAACACTCGGGGATGAAGAATCTGTCTGTCAAGTCCTTTTGAGAAACAAGGTGACTGGCGTCGCCGAGCTTGTGTCACTGTTGTCGGCCGCGCAATGGTAGCGCTCACCAAAAGCTCTCTTAAACCCGGAAAACTTTGTCTTAGTTGCTAGGAATTTAAAGTCCTAAAGTTAGACTAACTTTTTTTCCCGCAGAACTCAATGTTTTGCGTTTTGGTCTCCCTACTTTGTGAATGGCGCCAATTATGGAACGCCATAGTGGACAAAAGTGGTCGAGATTATTTTTAAGATCCAGTTCTCAGGGTGACAAGTCCAGATGTCATTCCATCAAGCGAGATGCAAATCCACCCTTCGAGAATCTCATATCGATCTTGCGAGTTTCTTTCTTGTCGGTCGAGAATTTTTTATCGGTCGAGAAATTTATTTGTCGGTCGAGAATTTTTTCGTCGGTTGAGAAATTTATTTGTCGGTCGAGAATTTTTTCGTCGGTTGAGAAATTTTTTTGTTGGTCGAGAATTTTTTGTCGGTCGACAATTTTTTTTGTCGGTCGAGAATTTTTTCGTCGGTTGAGAAATTTTTTTGTCGGTCGAGAATTTTTTGTCGGTCGACAATTTTTTTTGTCGGTCGAGAATTTTTTCGTCGGTTGAGAAATTTTTTGTCGGTCGAAATTTTTTTGTCGGTGCAGAATTTTTTCGTCGGTCGAGTTTGGCAGTTTACCGGTCAAGGGATGTTTTCGCGCCCAAATTTATCACGTCGTATAAACAAGATGGCTTCTAGTGATGGCAATTCTGCGCGAGAAATGCTCAGACAAATTCTGGGTAGAATCGGGGATTTATCCACCGCAATTAACCAGCAGGGCTCGTCTTCAAGTAGAATAACAACCCCTCAGACAATGACATCGGTGAAAAGGAGCCTGAAGGTGTCGCAGCCTTTTTTTTTCCTCCTCGAGAAGAGCGATAGTTAGCAGATCTGAAATTTGAGAAGTTCCTTCTCATAGTGTATAAAGGACCACTTTGAGTAGTACTAACCGAAGGGATGGAAGCGCTGGCAGATGAAGAGAGCATGTGAGACATTTCGGGCATAGCCGTGCGCGCTTGATGCCCTTGTGGACCAGCACCAAATACACTACGAACTTCGCTTTCAACCGATGTCATTGTCTGAGGGGTTGTTATTCTACTTGAAGACGAGCCCTGCTGGTCAATTGCGGTGGATAAATCCCCGATTCTACCCAGAATTTGTCTGAGCATTTCTCGCGCAGAATTGCCATCACTAGAAGCCATCTTGTTTATACCACGTGATAAATTTGGGCGCGAAAACATCCCCTGACCAGTAAACTGCCAAACTCGACCGACGAAAAAATTCTGCACCGACAAAAAAAATTCTCGACCGACAAATAAATTTCTCGACCGATAAAAAAATTCTCGACCGACAAGAAAGAAACTCGCAAGATCGATATGAGATTCTCGAAGGGTGGATTTGCATCTCGCTTGATGGAATGACATCTGGACTTGTCACCCTGAGAACTGGATCTTAAAAATAATCTCGACCACTTTTGTCCACTATGGCGTTCCATAGCCAATACCTTCGCCAACGTCAAACGCGAAAATTTAAGAAATGGAAACACTTACCATCCGAGCAGGCTGAAACAACTTCCAGAGAGAACAGCATGAAGAAAACATGAAACCGAAGGTTGTATTCCATTGTCACCCTTCTTCAAGATCACAGTAGCATTAATCCAACTTATCGTCCTCAAATGTTGGTCCCTTGAGCAAGAATGCAAATACGTAGCCTGTTTGCAGTCCTTTAAGGTCCGCTGAGTCATAACGTGGGTTTAAGTGGGAGTATTGCTGGCTAAAAATTGAATATTCATTACGCGTTGGAGAAACAAAAACGATAGGACTGTTTTAGGTCTGTTTGGGCGAAAAACAACGCTTCTTACGTTACTTGAAAAGGATTTCTCAACACCACCTCCGAATCCCCATCTGAATTCAAAACCAATTGATCTATCCTGGAAATGTCGCATAGTTTTGTGCTATTTCCAGAGGTGCCTTAAATTCTAAATAAAGAGAACTGTCTCTTAATTCAAGCTTTATTTCTTTCAAAACTTCAAAGCGATGAATTCTACCCACATACCATACGCAGAAACAAACAAGGTTTTGTCGCTTGATCTCCAGGCCCGGTTGTTCGAAAGCCGATTAGCTTAATCCAGGATTAGCGTAAACTTTGGTTGCAGTTTTTGACTTTTGGATGAAAGTTTCTTTTGCTAATTTTTGCTTTTCAGGATTGACGTCCTCTAATCTAAAATTGTGTAGAATATCAGCGTTGAAACACGTTTGTGGATAGAGAAATAAACTCCTTGGTTAATTTTTAATCTTGGATTAGGGTTAATCGGCTTTCGAACAACCCGGCCCAAGTGCATTTCGAAGAAACAAATTGTTTTCTAAAAGTTTATACAGACCTTCGACAGTTGCCTGTCGATTAGTTAAACGGTGTTTTCGAGCACCATGTGAAACAAACGAAATTATAGCAACTGTTTTGTCTTACAGGTAACTACAGTTTGTTTCATACCTTTGATATGTTGGAAGGTGGGACGAAGTTTTAACACTTCGACTTCAAGGACTTTGTTGTCTTGCATTCTTTTTCGCGCATAAATTTGTTACTTTTACTACCTACAATAACTCGTCAACTCTGAAGTAATCATCATAACACATTGCAGTGTATCCTACCTTAACCAAAGAGGATATCTACCTGATAAAGGGAACAGGCGCGAGTATTTGCAAAACAAACAATTTACCTGAAAGGAAGCTTTCTATTGAAAACGATGAAGAAAATTTAAACTACTTAAAAGTGTTTTCTCTGATCGTGCCGCTTTGAACAGTGTCACATATTAGCATGGGGTTCTTAAAAATTGAAAAAAAAAAATATCAATGGTTAATAATACGGAGAAAGAAAAACATATTCGAACAAACTGGTTATATATGTGACAGGAAGTCTCTAGCATTATTCTTTTTTAGACAAAAGACAGATTTTATTCTTCTTTTCTGAGAAAAAGAGCTGGTTTGTTCATTCTCAGAAGGTATTATCGTTTTGCAAATCAATTTTATAATTGTACAAGTAGTTGGTTAAGTGTGTTTTTAAAACTTTCTAAACCCTTAAAACGTCTTCAAAGTGAATAGAATTACATCCGCCCTAACGTTGTACTCAGTAAACAATTTGATAGAGCGACATATTTTTCAAAGGGATGAAAAATAATGCGACTAAGTGAGTTTTTATCGATGTTTTTCTATTGCCGTGGTAGCCAGATTCAGTGGCTTCCTATACCCGGCTGTTAGGAAACGACTCGCCTACATTTCAACTTGGAAAATCTTTTGTAACTTCTAGTATCTACAATAGTTTAATAACTCGTCAACTCTGAAGAAAAAATAACTCATATGGATTGCACTCCACCTTAGCCAAATAGCAAAACTACTTCACAAATGAAACAGACTTGGCTATTTGCAAAACCAACAATTTATCACAAGGAAAGCTTTGTATTGAAAACGATGAAGAAAGTTAAAACTACTAAAATATACTATCTCTGATCCTGCCGCTGAGTATTAGCATGGGGTCCTTTTAAAACTGAAAAAACATATTAATGATGAAAGAAAACAAGAAATCTCTCATATCATTTGTTTTTGTTCTAGAACAAAGGACAGATTTTCTTCTTCTTCTTCTTCTTCTTCTTCTTCTTCTTCTTCTTCTTCTTCTTCTTCTTCTTCTTCTTGTTTTTTGACAATAGAACTGGTTCGTTCATTCTCAGAACATATTATTATGCAAGGTGCAATTACCTCCGGTTTTAAGAAGAGATGAATGATTAACAATACGTCGTCCGTTTCCTACAAAAACTAGACAGACTAGTCTGGCAGCGTCCTACAACGATCCAAAGGCACTCAAATTAGGCCACTGCTATAAGGCAATAAAACGGAACACTTCGAGTTGAAAATGAACGAAAACGTTTCGCAAACTATTGAAATTATAGTGTTGAGGATTGGCTCGAGTTAAGGGTCTGGCTCATACCGAAGCATATTGAGGCAGCTGTATATGAATACAGCAACCACATCAAATAAAATTATCGAGTTTCAGAGGGATTTGAAGCATTTCCAAAAGAACGAAGTTGCCTGATATGCATGATGTTTAACAATACCATTTGACATTATTTATGAAGAATGACTCCAAGTGTATTAAAATATTAAACATTTAATTAAATCACCCATTCAAAACATAAATTCGGTAACTGGAGCGTGCTGGCTTCAGATCTTTATAACAAGTTATAGCGATGACTAATCTCTCTCTTAACAGCTTTCTTAGTGTAGCATGAGTTTAAAGCGGTATTTTTTTGTGCAAAAGTTTCAGAATCAAAATTTCTGAGCGATTAGATTGTGTTCGAGGCGGTTCGCATAGTTTTGCAGTCTGGTTTCATTCCAAAATCAAGCCAGAAAATTAAGAGACGTTCTCCCTAAAAGTAGTTCTGGTCAATCCGTCTTAAAAAAAAATAGGTCCCGCTCGTTTGTTGTGTGTTACAAGATTTGCAAAGGCTTGTACCAAAAACACAATCGAATAGCTTAGTTGGCAGAGCACCGGACTTCCGTGCATGAGGAAATGACATCTACAAACGGTTAGAGATTTTACGTCTTCGTGCCGCTTTGAACAGTGCCACATATTAGCACGGGGTCCTTAAGAATTGAAAGGAAAAAAAAACCATATTACTGGTTAATAATACGGAGAAAGAAACATATATTCGAACAAACTGGTTATATATGTGACAGGAAGTCTCTAGCATTATTCTTTTCTAGACAAAGGACAGTTTTTATTCTTCTTTTTTTGACAAATAGAGCTGGTTTGTTCATTCTCAGAAGGTATTATCGCTTTGCAAATCAATTTTATAATTGTACAAGTAGTTGCTTAAGTGTCTTTTTAAAATTTCCGAAGCCTTAAGATACTCAATTTGAGAAAACGTCTTCCAAGTGAATAGAACTACATCCGCCCTAACGTTGTCCTCAGTAAACAAATTAATAGAGCGACATATTTTTCAAAGGGATGAAAAATAATGCGACTAAGTGAGTTTTTATCGATGTTTTTCTATTGCCGTGGTAGCCAGATTCAGTGGCTTCCTATACCCGGCTGTTAGGAAACGACTCGCCTACATTTCAACTTGGAAAATCTTTTGTAACTTCTAGTATCTACAATAGTTTAATAACTCGTCAACTCTGAAGAAAAAATAACTCATATGGATTGCACTCCACCTTAACCAAATAGCAAAACTACTTCACAAATGAAACAGACTTGGCTATTTGCAAAACAAACAATTTACCTCATGCTTGTGGCAAGCTTTGTATGGAAAACGATGAAGAAAATTAAAACTACTAAAAAGTACTCTATATGATCCTCCCGCTGAGTATTAGCATGGAGTCCTTTTAAAAATGACGCAACATATTAATGATGAAAGAAAACATTTTTGAACAAATTGGTTATATGTTACAGGACGTATCTCATATCATTTGCTTTTGTTATAAAACAAAGGACTGATTTTCTTCTTCTTCTTCTTCTTTTTCTTCTTCTTCTTCTTCGTCTTCTTCTTCTTCTTCTTCTTCTTCTTCTTCTTCTTCTTTTTCTTCTTCTTTCTCAGAACGTATTATTATGCAAGTTGTATTTACGTCCGGTTTTAAGAAGAGATGAATAATTATTAATATGTCATCCGTTTCCTACAAAAACTAGACACATGAATATGGCAGCGTCCTACAACGATCCAAAGGCACTCCTATAAGACAATAAAACGGAACACTACAAGTTGAAAATGAACGAAAAAGTTCGCAAACTATTGAAATTGTAGTGCTGAGGATTGGCTCGAATTAAAGGTCTGGCTCATACCGAAGCATATTGAGGCAGCTGTATATAAATAAACCAACCACCCCAAATAAAAATATCGAGTTTCAGAGGGATTTGAAGCATTTCCAAAAGAACGAAGTTGCCTGATATGCATGATGTTTAACAATAACATTTTGACAAGTTGTATTTACGTCCGGTTTTAAGAAGAGATGAATAATTATCAATATGTCATCCGTTTCCTACAAAAACTAGAGACATAAATCTGGCAGCGTCCTACAACGATCCAAAGGCACTCCTATAAGACAATAAAACGGAACACTGCAAGTTGAAAATGAACGAAAAGTTCGCAAACTATTGAAATTGCTGAGGATTGGCTCGAATTAAAGGTCTGGCTCATACCGAAGCATATTGAGGCAGCTGTATATAAATAAACCAACCACCCCAAATAAAAATATCGAGTTTCAGAGGGATTTGAAGCATTTCCAAAAGAACGAAGTTGCCTGATATGTATTATGTTTAAAAATAACTTTTTGACATCGATAACGAAGAATGACTGAGAGTATATTAATAGATGATGATGATGATGATGATGGTGGTGGTGGGAATAGTATTCTTTCCACACCTTTTCTCAACAAGAGGGGAACACTTGGTTAGGACCAGAGACTCGGAGACTCTCATTATAAAATAATCCCATTCAAAACATAAACTCGGTAATTGGAGCGTGCTCGCTTCATATCTTTAAAATAAGCAATGGCGATGAGTGTAGTGTTTCTCTGAACAGCTTGCTCAGTATAGCAGGCGTTTTGTCTATTCTGATAAGGAACGGTTTCGTTAGTGTAAAAGTTTCAGATTCAAAATTTGTCTGCAGATAAGTTCGTGTAGGAGGCCGTTCGCTTATATTTAGTTTTTGAATCTTATTTTATTATACGATCAAGCCAGAAAATTACCAGACGTTCTCCCTAAAATCAATCCGGCTTGAAAACTAGATTTCGCTGGTGTGTTGCTCGTACTAAAACCACGCTCCGCTTCATCGGATCTGTTAAATATTTCCAGTTTTAAGGAATTTTTAAGTTAAGTTAAGTTCCAGCGAACGCCGCTGACAAGCGACATCATGCTAAAAAAACACACAAAATACGAGCGAAATCTAATTTTCAAACCAGATTGAAAAAAAATTGGGAATGGGGCCAAATTTCCACCAATTGTCTGCATGAAACTCAGCCTGAGCTTTTATACCATGCAATAGTAAATGCAATCAGTCAAAACGCGGTAAATCTTTAGCAGTTACGTTGTATATTTAAGAACTGTCCCGCAAAATCGCCGGATTAATATTCAGCCACTCTCATTTTGCCGAATTTTTCTATCGTCGTAAGAGTCAAATAAGTGTAAGTAATCTCAATATGCGATGATACCATATTGTTTGGGAAATGGGATTGCATATCTTCAGCCTGGTGAATAAATGAACGATGTGAGTTACATACCCTGGAAAGATAATCCGAGTTTGCCCAACAGGAGTTGAACCTACGATCATCCGATTACTACAATCGTGAACAAGAAAACTACGCGAGAAAACGGGCCACTTGAAGTCCGAAAATCCTCCTCCAGTATGTGTGGCTCAGCAATATTACTGAAGTAACTTCTCCTTCCACCAATGTTTAATTTGGGAGCCGCCATTTTTAGGGCAACGATTAGAAGGCGCAAAAAAAATCCTTGATTCGGGGACGGAGGCTTTTAAACTCTATTGGTTATTGTTTGCCTGGAGATGGTCTTTGTACCAAAATTTGGGTTGAATCAAGACTAAGAACATTTTTATACACAAAGTGGTCTCACCAGACACGAAGGCTGAAATTTGAAAAACAGCGGCTCGCCTTTTTTTTTTTCAAGTTATAACCCCCTTTCTATCCTGACCATCCGTGGCCCAGGCCCCTTGTTTATAGTTTCACTGTACTAGTAGAGTAGTTTTGATCAAAACATTTGAGCAGTATTTTGTATTTCAGACTGTAAAAACATCTTTTAGTATGGCCTGTTCAATCGATGCTAAAAAAATTGCAACAAAGCCCTTTAAACAAGGCTCGTATGGTAAACACCCAAGACAGATATCGGTGAAACATTTACGCTTCACGTTGCTAATCTTGTAAGGCCAATAGAGCAGGGCCGCCATCCGCATCAAGGTTTTACTCTTTCCAGTTATACTAGTACCCAAAGAATATTTTCCCAGTGAATCTGTGATATACATGAGACACGAGATTTGTATTTGGAGGACCACTGGTGGAGACGGAGGAGGGGGTGAAATCAGAAATCGCTCACGAAAAGCCTCTATTATACAGTCTTTGACGTTTCTGGTTCGGGATAAGTTAGTTAGCTTGTAGTTAAAGTAACAGGTCCCCTAATGATGTGTATAAAGTTATTCTTACTCTATAGAGAGGGTGTACACGAGTTAGGTTCTCTCTGCAAAGAACGACGAGCGCTAATTTTTGACGAGGAGCTAAGGTGCATGAAGTGGAAAGCTGAAGCACCTCAGTGAGAAGTTGAGACAGAAGATCATGAAGAACGAATCAGTAGCTTGAATACGCAAGTAATTCAAGGAATTATCAAGGTAGATGCAATCAAGCGTAATGTGACTTCAGTTCTCTCTCTCTCAATTCCAGTGATTCTTCAGCATTCCTCAGCATTCTTCGACATTCTTCGGCATTCTTCGGTATTCTTCAGCATTCTTCGGCATTCTTCGGCATTCTTGTACAGTTGAACACTAAGCTGTTCCATCTGCATGGCGCTTGAGAGAAGCAAAGACATCGTACATACAGAGAATCGCTATTATAAATTTTAGTATTTTCGATTGGATAGCGTTACTTTCGGCTGCCGTTCCTTTTCTGGTGGACCTTTACTTTTGATATTCATTTCGCCTTTGTAAGTTTTGTAACCTAACAAATAAACAAACAAACAGACAAACATACAAACAAACAAACAATGTTTTTCAAAGTGACTTTTATTTGAAAATGGATATAAGAAAATCATATATTTGAACTGCATGCGGGTTAAAGAATGAATGTGAATGATCATCTCAGTTATGAACACTACTTAAGCAGCCGTTTCGCAGCCGTTTCGAACTTGTTCGAAACTTGTTGCAATCTTTTCTGCGATTTTGTTTATAAAACCGTGTTTCGTGAGTTGCATGTCAAATCGCTGTGTTTCGTGCCGACAAATTGCACTAAAACTGCGCTGAAATCTCACCTACACTGTACGTAGTTTACACGTGCGATTTTGAAGTTGCAGCTTTAGCGCGACAAACATCGCCTGTGTAAACGGGCCTTTACGGTGGCCAATCTACCTTCTCAACTCCCTCATTGTCTCAGAACCACAGTTTCTATGGAAACTAACCCATTTAGCATACCTTACGGTCGGTAAGCCAATCAAATCTATTTTTGTCGTAGAATCAGCATACTATGACTGAGTATAACGGGGCAGTGGACATTATTCGTAAAACGTTAAGGGAAGGTCACCTTAACCCAGTTCTTTTCGGCTCATGTTGAAGAGCGGAACTAAAATTCCAAGTGTTCCATCTGAAAAAGAATCCTCGCATTTCAGAGACGTTTATTCGTTTGATAGAACATTTGTTTTGCTCTTCGTTTTCTCTAGAAGCAATAAAGACGTTCATTCCTATTTCATATTGTTGACATACGCTGTAACACGCAGATGCTAGACTTTACAGTGTATCTGTCTCATATTCCTCTCTCTCTTTTACATTTTTTTGCATTTGTTATCCCACTCCTTGCATGGCGTGATTTGGCGTTGTGCCTCACTGTGTTCTGGGTGCAATTCGTCGTGCAAATTTATTGAAATTACTTAACGATGAAGATGATTATCGTCCTAAAAAAATGATCGTTGCTAAAATATCTGCTGGATTTATGGAACCAAAATAGCTCCTTTAAATTGTAGCTCCTGTTATTGTAGATTATCATGTTACTGTAAATTATCTTATTTTCTTGTTCTTAGTCAAAAGTTCCAGTTGTAATCTGTACTTGAATTATTTTTAATTAATTTTTGTAATTTGTGTTATTTTCCTTCTGTATTTTTAACATCCTTTTGACCCACCCGACTCAACTAGCCTTTGCTACCTTCGGGTAGGTACTTTTTATCTGTTAAACGTTGTTGTCGTTGCAAATAAACTAAACTGAACATTACATCAAAATTTTACTGAACGAAATATTACGGTTATGTCTATAAAGCTTTCTCGTGTTTGGCTTCAGTTCTTTTGTGGGAAAAAAATAAAAAAAATAAAAACTAAAAAAATTAAAAAATGATAATGATAAGGTTAATGCAAAAAAAAAAAAAAAAACCTCTCTTAGTTTTGTGGTTGTGTGGTTTCCTTCTTGGAAATTGTAGATACGAAGGAGTCAAACGATTTTATAAGGTACTGGTTCCCAATGTTCTCAGGTAGGGGAAAGATGTTGTTTATTGGTGGAGAAATTATTGCGTCATATTCATACGTATAAGCACAGTAAAAGGAACATTAAGGAGATACAAAACACTGCTACTGTATGTTATCAGTCTTGTAAACCATTTTAAACAGCTCAGTGTTATCGTTAGGTCTGCGCATTAGAGAAGTGTTGGACAGGCTGCACTTTTACCTTGAATGTTATGTTGATGAACAAAGATGGTATATTTTACACCCGGCCGTCAATTAAAAACGATGTAGTGCTGAGCATGTGAAGATGCTCAAACAAGAAAGGAAAACCGAAAACGAAAACAAAGAGGAACACAAAGAAACACGCCAATGTGCCTAGCCTTACCGGGGAACTGGTCGAGCCGTACTCTATTAGATTCATATGACACAGGGCTCCACTAACTGGACAAGCAGTGTCAAAAGTGCCCCAGCTTATTTTTAAGTTCGGCAGTGAAATAGGCATTATGTAATATTCAGGATGACACTAGCATGAACCGTCCAAATAAAAATCTTGGCCAATCCGATACAGTGCGATTCAAACCGCGACTTTTCACGCACTGGTGAATGCTTAGCTTACATGTTCCTTGTATTTCTGTTTTATCTTTTCAGAGTGACTCCAGCGTGTGCGCTGACTTTCGTGGTGTACGAAAATGTCATTCACTTCCTCACAGTTAACTGCTGGCGTGATAAATGAGCGATGGAACGGGTCGGAGTTCATTGCGGCTGCCTTTTGAAGTTAAGTTAGAAATTTGCTGCCCTATGTTCGGTTTTATGCGAACAATTATTCGTAAATCTGGGATTTCTGTCATTACCGTTTTTAGATATACATCGCGGGGGAGTTAGGGGGGGGGACGAATTATTATAAATAAGAACTGGAGGTCTTGTGCTGAGTGCGATCAGGCGAATGGTTGATGTGACAATAGATTTTAACCACAGTCAAACGTAAAAAGGAAGAAAAGTCTGATAAAAATAAGGTTTTTACTTTGAGAGTTAAAAGCCAATAGTTTTGTTGTGAGTCTGTTAGCGTACTATATAACTTTACCATTTACTACTGAAAAAAGTTTTCGGAACAGTGAGGCGATTTCGGGTAGGCATTCAGGTATTCAAACGGAAGCCGACCAATCTCCACATACTTCGCTTTAAAAAACTCTTTAAAAGATTTCAGTAAATCGTAAAATAATTTACTGATCTCAAGGTGTAAACCTCATCTTCACAGAACATTTGTCATTTTTCTTTGTTTGATTGCAGGTAACATTCGCTAAAGCGCCACGATTACTGAGAGAAAGGCTGGCAGCTGTATGTGTTATGGTTCAATTTTATCCTTGGTTTCAATCTTTTTCTCTTTTTTTGGGGGGTGGGGGTATGGTAATGTGTGATAATGTATGGTAATGTATGATAATGTATGGTAATGTGTGATAATTAGTTTAAAACAAAGGGAGAAACGAATTAAACCCAGGATAAAATTGATCCATGACACATACCTGCGCGAGGAAAGAGCGCTCGGCCGTTCAGTCTATTGATGAAAGCCCTATTCTTGACATTTTAAAGCAAATATTTTGCAAATATTATAAAATTATATGAAGCATGTACAAATCTTAGTAAATAATGCAAGCTTGCTGAGTTGCTCATAGGAAAAGCATTAATATAACATGAACCTACTTTGTGTATTGGACAAACAAGTAATGAAAACGATCACATTGATCACATTAATTTGTGAAGTATCCTTGTCACTCCAGCCACATCCCACAAGCTTTACGTTTTCATTGCTTGTTTTATTGATATGTGGGTACTTGAGCCTGAGCATTAGCTATGCCATGCTGATGAGGCCTAACAAGGCCGAAACAGCTGTCCATGGCTGCTAATGCTTGGGTTCAATCTTTGCTTTGGTAGATTTAAGGGGTAATGCCCGCTACCTTGTGGCCTTAGTGCCATTAATTTTTGAAGTATCCTTGTCACTCCAGCCACATCCCACAAGCTTTACGTTTTCATTGCTTGTTTTATTGATATGTGGGTACTTGAGCCTGGGCATTAGTTATGCCATGCTGATGAGGCCTAACAAGGCCGAAACAGCTGTCCATGACTGCTAATGCTTGGACTCAATCTTTGCTTTGGTAGATTTAAGGGGTAATGCCCGCTACCTTGTGGCCTTAGTGCCCTTGAGAGTGGCTTCAGCTTACTTGATCACATTAATTTGTGAAGTATCCTTGTCACTCCAGCCACATCCCACAAGCTTTACGTTTTCATTGCTTGTTTTATTGATATGTGGGTACTTGAGCCTGGGCATTAGTTATGCCATGCTGATGAGGCCTAACAAGGCCGAAACAGCTGTCCATGACTGCTAATGCTTGGACTCAATCTTTGCTTTGGTAGATTTAAGGGGTAATGCCCGCTACCTTGTGGCCTTAGTGCCCTTGAGAGTGGCTTCAGCTTACTTGATCACATTAATTTGTGAAGTATCCTAATAAGCGTAATAGCAATGCCCAGTCAGTTGAGTTCGAACGAGAGATAGCAAGATTTCAATATTTGCTTGACTGCCGCTTACATTCTTAACCATTGGTCCTATAACATAAGAAGTTAAATTCTGGTTTCCTCAACATCTAACACTAAATTTAAAGAGTACTTTTTAACAGTAGCAGTCAACATTAAAATATTGGCCAAGTTAACAGCAAACACTAACAATAAAGGCAAACAGCACTAAACGGTAAAGCCCATCCACACCCGGCCTCAGAATATTCTCACAGAGTTTTATTTGTGCCAATGTTTTGTGTGCAAACGACTGATTTAATCAGATGTTTTCCTTCCAACTCAGTGACTTTTAGTCTTATCTCAGTCGCTTTTATTGACTCTTAAGCTCTTGAAATCAACTTAAAATTCATTTGATATCATCAACTTCCAGATACTTTTTTCGACCATACATCGCTTACGCCAGCTCTCCATCTTGGATATCAACTCTGACTCACTATCATAGGCCGTCGCGTGCTATTATCGATCTGCTTCCATTTCACGAACTTTCGCGAGTTCATATTTACTGCAACTGTTTTGAATTTATGCAGTCTCATGTTAATGATCACTGACTTTTAAATCTCACATATCAGTTTGAAGTCTTGTTAACTCTCGTCCTCAAAATCATTTGGTTCGGGTTATTTAGCCTACGTGAAGCCGTACCCAGTTTTTCCTCGGGGGAGGGTACGGCTACACGTAGGCTAGGGTTATTTTCTTTACACAAAAGGAAGCGTATTTTTATAACCTATTTATAACGTATTTTTCTGTATTTGGATCAAAACGCGGGTTAAATAAAGACCAAGAATATTTTTTGGATATAAGCTGATCTTAGAACTCCAACAGGAAGACATAAAAGTTTATTCTGGAAAGGAGAGAAAAGCATGATCGTATCATTTTGTTTGTTGTAATTATAAGCTTCTTACCACAACTCCATGACATAGCCCCTTTAAGATACTTCTTATATTAGTTGATATCACCTGGAAACTACTTTTTGATGTACAAAGAATATGAAATTCCGGAGGTTCAGAATACATGAATTCTAAATCAGTTACTGGTAATGCTTGTCGGAGTGAAGTAGCATCTTTAATCCTTCTGAGATAATATATATATTTAGCCAAGCCTAAAAGCGGAGCTCCAAAAGCATTCTTTTTCTACTGGCATTTACATATAGTGTGGTGGTCATATCACCCATCTGACCTCACTCAAGCTACAGACCCAAGGCTGTAAAAAATAGTATGGAAAGGTGATCTGAGCCAGTGTCACAGTGGATTTGGACCCCCCGCAGATTTGCACCCTCCAGTCCAGATCTGCTTGTGGATCAGATTTGGACCCCCTAGTCCAGAACTGCTAGCAGATATGAACCCCCTTTTATGGATTTGGACCCCCACCCCTCCTAAAAACAAGCATTCTATTCAGTAAGGTAATAAAAATTCCTTTGCAAATTGAGTTTGGAGATGTTAAAAAGCAAAAAAAATATATTGAGGTAGGTTTTTTTAAAACAATAATCTTTAATACTTTGTGTAAAAAAGAACCTGCAACGCTAGTTTGCATCTATAAATTTTTAAAGCAAAACATTTCTTAACATGTTAGAGCAATACCTAAGGACAGGTCTGTTTCCCAGTTTAACTGTAGGCTACTTAGTTATGGTTTAGAGCCACTAGAAATTGGTGGAGAAGCCTGGTGAATGCTATTTTGAATCAGTATCCGACATCAGACATATAGTGATTCAGATCATCACTTCATAATGAATGCAATTTCAGTTATCCAAAGCCTCCCATGAGACGGTTGGAAATCAGAAATTGTGTATCCTCTGGATATATGTATGCATCAAAAAAATTTATGAAAGAAAGATACATGGAAATCAATAAAAATATTTAGATGATATGCATTAAGGCCAAGATATTTCTTTTGATCAGTTACTTCTTGACCTTACTATCGCAAAAAACTGCTTGCTGACATTAAGCTCATCAATCAATGCACCTACAGTGTTTTCAAAAAGAAATCCAGCTGCATTTCTGGCCAGCCAAGTGCAAGACTAAGCAACTTGATAATAAAATATTGGGCATTTGGTTGATATCACTATCAAGGTAATTAACAATGAGTATGAGGATTTAAGGTAATGATTCACCAAAGCAAAAGTGCTGGAAATCCGTGTTAGCAATCTTAACTTGATTTTCTATTTTGCAAGAAAGGTGAGGATTAGTCTCACATTTCTCCATGTACATTTGAAATTGCACAACATACTTCATCAAACATCAAAAATCCCATTACACATTAGTGCCAAATGTCATCCAAACATACCACAAGATTGGTGTGACCAGCTATGAATAAAATTAATTGAAAGACTGCATGCAGGAAGGAAGTCCAAAGGATGTGTACATTAATGAGAAAGAGCTTACTTTAAGTTTAGTAATACTTTGTCATGCGAATACATCTAAGTTGATACAAAAAAAAAGTGCATGACTGGAGAATAATTGGGAGAAAGTAAATTCCCATACAAAGAATATTATCTAATACAGTAATAGCCCACGAATAAGAACCTGGGTTTTAAGAACCTGTTAGGCTAAAATTTTCATTTTAAGCCCCCTCCACATAAGAAGCCATTAAAGCTAAAATTTTAAGTTAGGTTCTTATCAGTGGGGTTGCTGTAAAAGTGTAAAGGTAGAAACTGCTGAATGAGTTTCTTTGTTATGTTTTGTTAAGGACATATACTGTACCTGCAGTGAACTGCCTATAGGCATTTCTCTATGGTACAAATAAATGATTTATACTGTATTATGAGATGATATTTATCATATATATAGTATATTCAGATAAAATTCATATGAAAATTTAAGAACCTATTTTAAGAACCTTGGTAGCCTAAATTTGCTTTCAGTACCATTTATATAAGAATCTATTTAGGCTAAATTAGAAAATTCTGGTTCTTATACGTGGGCTATTACTGTATTACACATTCTAAAAACTAAGAGGTGAAATTTAAACGAGGCCCAAAGCTAACCTAATCAAATTAAATCAAATATTTGTCTCTTACAAGTCACCCCTGCTTTGAGATTGACACTAAAAATAAAGAAGTAAAATTGAAATACAATCCAATGCTAACCTAATTAAATTACATACTTGTCACTCACAAGCTACATCTGATTTAAAATTGACACAAATAATGTAATAGATAGGACTTAAAACTGCTTAAAGAAGGTGCATGCATGATGTTCGATGGAACACCATTCCAGTCTGGTATGTAGCGATTATAAAAAGAAAAGCTGAAGGCCATATATATATTTAGCCAGGCCAAGCCTAGAATCGGAGTTGCACACTCTCACCGAGCAACTTCGCATGGCTTTATTTGGGCCAGTTTAATTTGTGTCCAAAACAATTGAGCAGCAGCAGGGAAAACGAAGAGTTTTCGATAGCAAACGTTTACAAAAAAAATACAGACATTCGAGAGTCCTAACTACTTTCATATGAAAGCGTAACGGAATTCAAAGCGGATTAAAAAAAACAAACACTACAAGCGAACAAAGTACGATGCGAGTGTTTTGCTGGAAGAAGGACAAGGTGGAGAAATTAAACAAGACTAACTTGTAATAATAATAGCTTGTACTGATTAGTCTAGAAAAATCGGTATTTATTTTGACATTAATGCCCGTAGAAAAGACAATAAAGGGTAAAAACTGATCGTTAAGAGCAGTCAACAGGAATTGACCGCGGTTCAGAAACAACAGAACAACAAACACAAGTATTACAAGAAAACAAAGCAGAATACGAATAACATTTCTTCGAAGATTCTTGGAGAAGGTGGAGAAATTAGACAAGTAACCAAAATTGCTTAGCAATTTTGACATAAATGTCCGTAGAAATGACAAAAAAGAGGTCCACACCTGATCGTTTAGAGCAGTCAGCAGGAATCGCTGAGGCAGCAATCACTCGGAACGCGACAGAGCTGAATAATAGCGCCATTTCCACAAAATCTTTCCTTGGCTGACACAAAACGCTAGAGAGCTTTGATAGTTTTACTGGTATTACCATGTCTTCCGAAGAACCTTCTTCAATTAATGATTCTCAGTGGCAAAGCGTCATCCAGTTAACGAAGAAAGCGCTTGCCAAACCACACCAGCATTTCTCTCGCAGACCCGTCCAATATAAAATTTATCAAAGCCAGCCCAGCCTGTCAACCCATTTCGGTGTTTTTAACATCCAAACGCTGATTCTTACCGTTTCAAACAAATTAAGACGACATGTTTACAGACGGCGAAACTTAATATTGTTGTTTACAGGCCGCTTTCGACGAAGATCTCTAAAACGTTTTTCAAATTTTGACAACTTTATGTCAGATTTTGAGACGTGCACATGCACATGCATTTGATCGGCTTTTTTTTACTCGAGTTTTAATGCTTAATTTTACGAGGACTCATTGTGATTATGTGTTATTAAGATAAGGGCAAAAGTTTCTTAACGCTGTTGAGGTACCAAGGTCGAAAAACAGTCAGCCAAGCCGAGTAAAAACACTCGTTAGCTTGCAAAGAAAACAACGTAACAAAAAAAAACAAAAAACAATTCAACTACTTCTTTGCGTCCAAAACGAGTACAGATGATTGTTATTTATATCCATTCGAGAGAAAAATACAAGTTTCATCCCTGAACAAAAGTAACAACGATTAAACCAAATGTTAAGCTTCTATTTATTTAATTTACCTCACTGTCCTGCGCTGTGTTGTAGAGGTTTCTACCACTTGAAAATACGTAAGCTTCAGTAAAGTAAAAACAGGCATCCGCAAAAATAGCAAACGGTTTGTCCAAAGAAAGAGCTTTTTCCACAGAGTTTGAGCTACTCGTTCCTCCCATTAACACAGGTGAACTGTTAAGTGACCTTTCTTAGTGAGATGTAAGATACCGCGGTAAAGTGAAAGCCCTTGAAGCGTTCAATTATACTGTTTTCAACCGCTTAATCGATCCAAGTTTGAAGCTTTTCTTGAGAAAAATCGCTCTACACTATCTTCCCTTCATCACTTGAAAATTCACGTTCCGGAGTATCTTTTGACAAGTTCTTGATTTTTATGCTTTTTACGCGAATTTAAAGACAAACTTCGATCGAAGACGATGAAGTTGTTTTGCTCAAAATGAAGAAACCAAGTGAATGTGAAATTACGAGCCGCAGAAAGCCTGCGAAAAATTAAGCCTCGATTTGGTTTGGGTGTCCCACACCTGGCTTGAGCCTGCGATCAAATCGAAAGCAAGAACCTGGTCAGCGGTCAACTTCAAAAAAAACAGCTGACCTCGATGAGGTCTCAACTTGAGCCCGCGATATGGTCACGTGACAATGGTCAGCGGATACCTTGTTTTGACAGGTGTCAATTGGCTATAAGATGGATGTCCAGTATCAAAGACTTAAGCCGCGGCTACACGAGCGATTTTTTGCTTGCGATGGTGATGCGATTTTTTTTTAATTGTCGCGTCACCAGCGCGCAGTGAAAATCACCCGTGTAGCCACCCTCGCACAGGTGATGCGACAGCGATATTTTGAACGTCGCAAGAAAAAAATCGCGAGAAATTGAATGAGTTTCATTTTTCGCGATTCTTTTTCTGCGATTTTTTGAGCTATCGCATCACCTGTGCGAGGGTGGCTACACGGGTGATTTTCATCGCGCGCCGGCGACGCGACAATTTTACAAAAAATCGCATCACCATCGCAAGCAAAAAATCGCTCGTGTAGCCGCGGCTTTACGCTGTAAACTAGCTGGTCAGCTGGGCCAGGTGGAGTATGGCCACCATGTTGGATTATTATGATTATTATTAGGATATTATTAGTTATTGGGCAACTCCACCGTCGTCGTCGTGCGCGCCCACGAGCAATACCGCTAGCCATTTTTACCATGAGAAAAGCAGTTGACGGGTTTCTATAGGTATGGTGCTCCGCTACAAATACATGAAAATCCAAGGCGCGGCATGCAACAAGAAATACATTAATTTGAAATCAGTTCCTGGTAATGCTTGTAAAGTAGCATCTTTGATGCTACAGTGTAAGTTAAACTTACATAACACTTCAACTATACCTACCCCTAAATGCCTACACGAAAATATACAGGCAAAAAATGTGTCTACTCTACGTGCGAGTGTAGACAGCAAATCAGCGCTCTATACAACGTGCTGTTTTTCTTAAAGTAAATCAAATGATTATGAATTTTCGGCCTTTTAATTTGATATGCATTCAACTAAGACTTTGTTATTTCTTACGTGTATAAGTAACGAAGCTATCTCTACAAACCATCATTTCACTTGAGGCTCATAACTATACATCTTTTTTTCTTTTTTTTTTTTCTTTTTCATGCTGGACTTGTACCGGACTGACCAGTTAAGTAAAGGCGAGAGCCGACCGGTTAGCTCAGTGGTAGAGCACCGGACTACCGTGCGGGAGGTCGTGGGTTCGAACCCCGGCCGGACCAACACTCAGGGTCTTTAAATAATTGAGGAGAAAGTGCTGCCTTTGTAATGACATCTACAAACGGTTAGACTTTCTAGTCTTCTCGGATAAGGACGATAAACCGTAGGCCCCGTCTCACAACTCTTCATAATTCTCTGATTCTGTGGGACGTAAAAGAACCACTAGGGACGCAACAAAACTCTGGCAGTGACCACCCCTAGTGTCTGTCTTAATTTGATATTTACATTACGGGGGCACTCATAACTCATCTTCATTAATTGTAAACTGCGTTATAAGCAGTCTGGCAAAGTCCCCCGGCCAGTGTTGTAATGCGCATTTGAATATTGCATAGAAAATGCGCAATATAAATGTGATATATTATTATTATTATTATTAATATATACGTAGCTAAACCTTGGAACGCAGCTACTTTTTTGCAGGGTTTTCCAGCGGCTCGAGTGCTTGCAAATCAAATAGGAGAAGTATGATTCTACACCAGTCTACCAGGAAGCTATTGTTTTGTTAACTTCAACCACAACCACAACCACAACCACAACTAAAAGGAACATTTTGCGATCGCTCACTAAATAAAGAAGTCGCACTAATTCAACCTGGCAATCCACTTTTCCAGAACAGCCCGAAAACCGTTAATAATCTTTGTTACCTGACTCATGCAGTGCCGGAAATTGAATGCCAACTCAAGGTCTTTGTGCTAAGGCTGACCCATCGTCATAGGTTGAGTACTTCTTAAAGTACCCAGCAAAATGAATTTTTTTCAGAATTGTTTTCAGTTATATAATCAAAATTTTTGGCTGCTATACTTGGAAATGGAAAACACTGACGGACGTCGTATGTGCACTATAGTACACTGCACTACATTACACTATACTTTATACCATGCCATACAAAATACAGCGAATCAGAACGCAGGAAAACCGTGGAATATTCGTCAGTATTCCACCGAACCTTCCAATCGATGAGTGAAATTCAACGGTATCAGTCCACCCAACCTTCCCATCATGCATTGAGATTGTTTTAGCGCTTGAAAATTAGTACGAATTTTGCAAGCGTTTGACTATAACTTTATTTACATTAATATTTTATTATTTGTAATTTGGTCATGAATTATAAGTGATAAAAATTTTGAAAAGGTTTATAAACGCTGTCAAGAGGGTGGACATTAGGAAGCCATTTGGAAAACCATTCAAGTCTGCGCGTATCTCGCATTGATTATGCTGGCCTTGCTGGCCACTGTATTTTCTATGGTATGGTATAAAATAGTTATGCAACCCTTTCTTGTGGTATACCGTGGAATATCCCACTCGTCACTTGTATTTTCTCGGTATACACACGAGCCTTTAGGCGAGTGTGTATACCGAGAAAATGCAAGTGACGAGAGGGATATTCCACGGTGTACCACTTGAAAGCGTTGCATAACTAGTATATACTATACTATACTATACCATACCATACCATACCATACCATACCATACCATACCATACCATACCATACCATACCATAGATTTAAAGGCATTTACACCTAAAACTCCAAGAATCAGTTCTTTTATCAGTACAAAATACGAATAATGATCCAACTGTTTAAGGGGGGACTAACTTAACTACGAAACGAGAATCACTTCGTGAATTTTACCGGGGCCACTTTTGCCTTGGCAACCCACGTTTACACTAGCATGCATAAGGGTCGTTTACATCAAGAAGTTTATCGCGGGACATGAAAATTTATTTTATCGCAAATATTCTTTGGAGAAAAAAACGTCTAATTACTAATGTGAAAAGAGAAAATGATATTTGCCAGTGTACTCATTTCGATAATAGAATTACGCCTCGGCTTTCATAACAATCTTCCCTGCTAGCAGAGGTCTCTTCTGCCAGCAGGGCCGGAAATCTGAAAATCACGCCGGCCAAGGGCGCCTATGCTTTGTCGCATAAAAATTGGCATAAAATCTACATTAAATCAAACGGCTGATTCTTAACGATATCCAAAAAAGTAAATTTAATTTAGTCATAGTTTACAATTTTTGAAAACGCGGTCACCCTGTGCTGTTGAAGACGGTTTTTTGTCTTCAAATCACGGGCTCGAAAAGTCTAGGTAATCATGGCACGTTGCGGGCCAAATCTACAAACTTCCAGGGTCTCGTTTTCATTCCTAAAACGGACAAATTACTTCCTTGGCACTTAAAATAAAAAGGAAAAACATAAATCGATGTTTAGGTAGCCTCAGAATGGAAGATCAAGGTGAACGGAGCCCTCAAACTTTTCTTGTGAATAATTTTTCCTTCCCTGAACCGCGACGAAAACAAGGCGATCGGTGCGCTTTCAAGAGAGATTTGAATACAGATAGCGGATTTAAAGCAGCTGCCTGGACTTTAGAAAACAAAAATGACAATGTACATATTAGTTGGAAGTTGAATTCAGCTTTTAGCACGATAGGCAAAGCCACAGCCGATAAAATAACTGCAAAATTTGTGGGAAAAACTCACGCTTTCGCTTTTGCGTGAATAATTAATTCGAACACGCGTTCACGCAGCGAATCGCGTGGGGCGACCTGCACCATTTGCAACACCTCACAAGATTGGTTCAAAACAACAATAAACAAAGAATTAAAACAATGGAACCTAGCCATAAAACAATAGAGGTGCAACTGATAAAGATCCAGTGAAATTAGAGGTTTCAAAGAGGTGCAGCCCTACCCAATCGCGTCTGTGAAATTTCGAACATTTTTTGTGCTTTTAGATAAGTTTTTTTTGCCCCATCGTGAATGAAAATTTATTGTTATTGAACTTCCTGTCGCGTTTCTTTCATTTGGTTGCCTTCATTTGAGAGTTTTAGTGCACGTTGGATTTGGATTTCTGTACATTTACAGCGACCCCCGTGATTTGTTTGTTTAGTATATTCGCTTCCCTCAAATATATTTTTATTGAGTCTTGTTCAGCTTCTACGGAACTACTGGGGATAGAGCTAAGTTGGTACTAAATTTACACAGTTTAAAAAACGATTTATTTCAAAATAATTGCCTTGTTTTTGTCGTCTTTTTGATGAACAACTTTCCTCTTTCTCTCGCTGCGCTGTAAAATTTCGTCGGGCGGCGAAAAAATTATCCGATTTCTTCTTTTTGAATTCGTTTTACGTGTGTTTTTCGCCGAGGACTTCGGTATAAGAATCGAAGGAATCCTTTTAAAGAGAAACTTTTTTAACATGCTACTCTTGTTCTTGAGATGTCTTATAAAACGCAGTGAATAAACTTACGTTTTACAAGAGATTGATGTAAAGATAGTTTTGAAATATGTTCGCTTTGATTCTCGATAAAAGGTTCACTCTCAAGTGCAGTGGTCGCTCATAAATACGTCTCTCAAAAAATCCACTTTTAAGTTTTCGCACATGAAGTAGTCTCTCGTAAAGGTTGTAGAAGTTTTCGTTTCCCCAAAAGTTATAATCTTTGTCTGGAATGCCTTCGATTGCCTCGAGTAAAGTTACTATGTGCACTTCGAGAAATTTGTCACAGCGGAAAGCGGGGCCCTGGAAACGAGACATTGAAAAAACGAAAAGAACAAATAGCATTTTATGACCGGTTCCAGCCTTCGGCTGGCCCCGGTAACTAGCTAACACTGTTGCTATGGAAAGTTCCCAACCCTCGTATCTTGGAAACCCTAACTTGCACAGGCAAGCTGTCTGGCTATGGTTTTACAATAAAAAAGTTCTACAAGATTTTCGAGTCACAACCATATTTGGTAAGTCACGTGACCAGAACAGAAAAAGGCCTAAAAATCGAGTGGCGTACACTTCTGGATATCGAAAATGGTGCCAATGGTTAACGATCGCCAAGGTGCAAAACTCTCCGTATCGATTTTTGGAAATTCGCGTTTTTATGAGGTTTATTACGTCATAAGCACGTAAATTCATACCATTTCGTCATTATCATTGCAGTTATGTGCGTTAACAACAATTGCTTACGTAGGCTTGTAAAGAAGGCTGGAATATCTCAGACTGGCAATAAAAATCGGAACTTCATATAATTTTCTCCAAGTTTTAGGGATTTTTCTCTCTAAGGCGCGGTTGGGGCCTGGGGCAAGTTGCACATGCGCAATAACATTTTGTAAATTTTACATGTTCACCTCTTCGTACGTTTCACCAACATAGTGGCAAAAACACCGAAAAATCGTGTTTTATAAATACAATCCGTAAAAAATCCCTTAGCAACAACGCTAAGTCTGTAGTTAAGTTAGTCCCCCCTTAAAAGGTTATTCTTGTGATTCGAAAATATTAAAAAATGGTTCCAAGACTGAAAATTCCTAACGTTTTAGATTTTTTCCTGTCTCGACTTATGAGAAATTCACTTGAGAAAGGCATTCTTTTAGATCAACTAAAATTTTGATTAATGTTCTACCAAGAGTGGTGTAATCATGATATCACTAGCTCGGCACCTTTAAGCGCCAATTTATAATAAATGCTCTATTATATTTAAAGGATTTTTCTCTGACCTTAAATATGACCCAAATCCTTTCCCTAACACCGGAATACCAATCTATATGTCGGTGCTTTCTACGGGCGTTGTTAGCGTAATTGTCTGGTTTAATGACATTATTCATTATTTGTACACAATTTTCAAACATGTCTTAGGGGGGATTACAGTCATTATTATTTCGTTAAAATTGGGCTCATTGAATGATGTGAAACACCACCTTTAGATTTGAGTACTAATACATGATTGAGTACGAGTATAGTACGACTTTTCAATTTAAACTCACCTTCTCCAGATAATCACTTAGGGCATTAATATTGTTTATACACTCTCCTTTTCTGTTGATAAGCGAATGACAAAGAGTGAGGGATCTGGAGAGGTAAATCGTTTGAAATTTAAAAGTCGTACTTGATCTCGTACTCGTACGGTTCAAAGCTAAATGCCCCTATTAATATTTTTGTAATGAAAACAGGATCAGTTATCAACTACAACTGGAAATTTCTCTAATAGAAACCCTGTACATTGGACTTACCATTGAAATACTCAACGAGTGCTATAGACGAGGCACACAGTAATGTCACTCCTTACATATGATTACTGTAGTATGGGAGGCACTTACCATCACATCATTAAAGACACATTGAGCCCAAAAATATACTTAATGATATGGAAAACTACAGCAAAATCCATAACAATAATTATAGCGTTGCAGAAAACACTCCTACTGGGAAAGGCAAGAGTCTTAGCTGGTTGCTTTTACGACACAGATGATGGAATTATGATATCCGGTGCTACCACACTTGGCTAAAAACAATGACATAACGATAGTAAATAACGATAATGATATTGATAATGAAAACTGCATGGCTTCCCTTTCTCATCGGCCTCGATGATCGGGTTAAATGACGGTGGGTAACTGTAATGCTGCTGTTGCCTAAGCAAGATAGAAAACCTCGTAGTCATCAGGTGTGAAGTTTTCAGTACCAGCCAGGGTTGTCAATCGCCCTTGTAATTCACTTGGTAAAGACTAGACCTGTTGGGCGGGAACAGACCTAAACCTTGTTTGTGAAGTTGCCTGATCAACAATGAGGATCTCGTACCCAGTACCAAATGTTGGACCAGTTTTTGCTCCCTTGAGAATTGCCCGCTCAGGTTTTGTCACAATGATTTTTAACGGTCCGAGGTCTTCCTTGTTGCGTAAAGAAAAAATAAAAGCATTGGAAGTGGTACCATAGACCCAATTGGAATCTGAAACAAGATAAAATATTTACAATGCCAAAAAATATAATACTTCTTTCTTTAATTTGCGACATTTGTTCCCGATTTCTTGAAGGGATGATAATCGTTGATTAGATAAATACCACATGAACAAGACAGAGGTTAATAGAGTAAAAACAATATATTCACTTGGTCAAGGATAGACATGTTTTGTGGCGATAGTAGGGTTAAACTTTGATCGTGAATTGCTGTTGTTGTTTGCCTGATCAGCAATGTAGATCTCGTACCCAGAAGCAAATGCTGGGCCATTGGTTTTCAGTTTCCTCGAAAATTGCCTGCCAAGATATTGTCACCCTGATTTTTAACGGTCCGATGTCTTTCTTGTTGCCTAGAGAAAAAAAAAAAATAAATAAATAAAAGCATTGGAAGTGTCACCATAGGCTAACTTTGATCTGAAATACAATACAATATTTACATAATAATAATAATAATAATAATAATAATAATAATAATAAATGATTTTTTTCTCGCTATTAGCTTTTGCTCTCCAATTTTTCAGGGGAAGACAATCGTTTATTAGATAAATACCATATAAACAAGACAGTGAGGTGCACGTGAAGAGATTAAAAAAGAAAAGCGCAATACAAATAAAAGTCGAGTTCATGAATATTGCATTCCAAGCTTTTACTATAAAATAAAATTTAGCTGAAAGTGACAACAATCCCTACGGCAGGTATTGATTGTAACAGCCCAGTTTTCAAACATTATCTCCAATCAATTTAACCAGAGCAAGATCACGGGCCCTTTCCTCATTTTGATCTTCTTTTGGCGCCCATGTTATTGTTTCCAGATTTTTGGATTTTTTCTACAAAAAAGTCTCCTCTTTTGTTCGAAACATTTAAGGAATAACGGTTTGTTTTTATTTTAGAAAGTCAAATATGTTGACAAGACCTATAAAATATTGCAAAAACAAAATAATAAGAAATGCAACTATACAACCTAAAATAGGCACTGAATTACAATCTTGTCTCAATCTCAATTTGGCCAATAAAAATTTTCATGCATTTTGAGTCTCTTTTGGACGAAAAATTACGAGAATACGGTATCGGATTAGAGTTTTTGCTGAACTTTTTCAGTTTGATTTCTTTTAGTACAGACGACATCCATGAATCACAATAGAATACACCAAGACAAGGTCTCAATTCATTAGTTGCTCTCGTATTTTCTGGACATTTTTTGCAAAACTGTGATATCTTACCTCGAAACATCCCTAATAAGCTAACATTTAACCACAATGTAGCTTCTACTGCTGGTAATTAGGGCGTGCAGCTTCATCGTTTGAAGCTCTTTGGTTTCATTGTAATTGCAGAAAGACTACGTCAAATTAAGTACCCTAATTCAGGACATGTTGCCCTATTTGTCACAATTTCTCAATGATCATGGCAAAATACATAATATTAAAGTCAAATAAAAAAAAATCAAACAATTACATTCTGTCCGAATTGTAAAGTATTTTCTTTCCAGTTTAGCGAAGAAGTCATCAGACCGCAAAAACCAGAGTTCGGCAAGATTCTGATGGTTGAATATTGATAAACTCACGCAGTGCTGGAGTCAAAAATCGCTATTCAATCTTTTGAAACAGCATTTTAACCACCGATTTTGCTTTTATAGTAAAAATGATAAAATAAATAATAATAATAATAATAATAATAATAACAATAATAATAATAACAATAACAACAACAATAGCAATAATTGATAATAATTGATATTGCCGTACCAGCGGATAAAAGAATTGTTGAAAAGGAGAATGAGAAAGTTGAAAAGTATCAGGATCTTAAAAGAGAAATTGCAAGAATATGGAACATGAGAACTGTGCAGGTGGTACCAATTATTGTAGGATCATTGGGAAGTGTAACAAAAAACTTGGACAAATGGTTGGGAAAGTTGAATTTCAAAATTAGTATTTCATTACTCCAGAAAACTACGTTACTGGGAACGGCAAGGATTTTGAGAAAGGTGTTGGAGCTCTAGAGTAAGGAGAAAACTCTAAGGGACCTTTGGTCATGGGCTATGACCCGCTCCTTTAGGATGCAAACCAGAAAAAGATCATCCAGTTCACAAAGCTGATAATAATAATAATAATAATAATAATAATAATAATAATAATAATAATAATAATAATAATTGCCCTCCCCCCCCCCCCCCCCCCCCGGGGTCTCAACATGAGCTGGGCGAAATTTGCAACTAGATGAGGGTCTTTTTCTGAGCATTTATAATTTAATTCTTTACAGTATGGAGTTTCATATCAATGAAGAATTGCAAGAGGGGCATGGAAATAGCTGCAGTTATCAGTAGTAAAATGGACGGGGGTGAGGGGGGGGGGGAGGTGGGGTTGCTCCCATAAATGTCGGGTAGGTGTGTGCCTCGAAGGGTCTTAGGGTTACCGTATACCTTCAGGGGTGTCTCTAAGCTAAGGGCTGTAGCGGCTCCCGATTACAACCCAGATACCATAAACTCTATATCAAATTAAAGCTAATTGAAATAGCTACTCGAATATTTCATTAATGTTATAAGAAAGTGAATTGTTGAAAGCTCCGTCGAGTCTAAACTCGAAGGTCTAAATCATCTTTTAAAAGCTACAACTAAAAGTTATTTTTGTATTTAGGGAATTTGATATTTTTCTGAAAGTCTGAAACCCAGAAGTTAAAGAAACCTGTTGGGGTTTCCCTTTATTCGATTGCATTCAAAAGTTACAGAGCATTTTCAAATGCGCTGGAAAAAAAATATGGACTGACGGCACGGGAATGGCTGTCACCAAAAAACGGCTTTGAATTATCTAATTCCCGACACAGTTTTGTTGAAAATAAGTTAATCTAACGGCTGTCCAACTTTAATCAAAATCGAACAAATCGCCCTTGAGTTGTAACTCTTAAACGTGTCCCTTTCAAGACAAAAATAGACTTTCCGAAAACAGTGCTTGGAAAAAAGTCTTCACTACACAAACAAACACCGCCCCCTAACACCTTTATCGACGATTGGCCAATCAATGTACGCTAACTTTTCTTCCGGTCACCCACTGTGGAAAGTTTGCGCATAATGTTATCTCCTCGCAAACTCTCTTGCTTCAAACAGAACATTGGTTTATCGTTATGTCGCATATTCTCCGTCTTTGACTTAGTTTGATTGACCCATTGTCATAGCCGAAAAACTAAAGGCGCACAACCTTCATGAAGCAAAGCAACTTTTTTCGCATCTAATATTTCCCCTTACAAATCGCTCCAGTTGGCTGCATTCGCATTAATATACTGTCAGCGTTTACATCCAGTGAAAATAGGTTTTTTCCCAATTTCTCTTTTTTTCTTGAAAGATCACAGGAAAAAGTTCATTTTTTATGGAGAAAAATAGAGAGCTAAAAATTTATACCCTGAACGTACACGGTAACGTTAAACCCTTCTATTGCGTCGTTTCAAGCGGGGGAAAAATTGTTACTGATTTTTTTAACTTAAAATTTTAATCAGTGACGAAACAAATATACGGTACCCAAGGTACCGGCCTTCTTTACGGCCTTCTTTGCGGAAGATTTTGGTGATTTTGTGGTCTAGACGATCTGAAATGAATGGGATTTTGAAGTATAACCATTCTGTGTTTGAATTTTGGGGGTAACGATAGTGATTCTGGGATGTTTAGTTTTATCTGTGACGTGTTCCGAAAAGAGATAATTCGACGCGTGATAAAAATCACATTTAATAAGAAACAAATGTTACTTTATACCTGGAGAAAAACTTAAATCTTCTCACCTTAAAGGAGCGTAGCTTGGCACACGAAAACAACAAACGAAAGCAGACTAGTCGATAAGTCTTCGAAACGTATCGTTCGGATTTGTTTCGTTTTTCGGTTACAACGAAATACAGAATCGTGAAGTGTTCGG
>JAEMWC010000057.1:1090000-1182500 GCA_016490735.1 Pachyseris speciosa | reverse complement strand
GCTGCCGTTTTGCTTTTCTTTTCTTCTTCTTCTTTTTTTTTTGAAAACAAGGGTATGGCGAACTTACTTCCGAATGCGTGGGCCTTGTTGGAAATAATATGACATTCATCGCTGCTAATTGCTTTCAGTTACACAACGTTCACATTCATTACGGAACGTTCAGGTACACTAAGCAAAGTTGCGGTAAGTTTTGTTTTGTTTTAAAACATTTTACATTTTGTTTTAAACGTGGTTGGCAAATTTTTCAGTGTTTGACACGATATACGCTTAAACGAGGGTCTTTATATAAGCCAATCAGACATTAAATCATACGAAAGATAGAAAAAAGGGAGATGGAATAAAACAACCAGGAAGGGCGGATCAATAACTTCTCGATCACCAACCTTAGCGATAGATTGCGAGCAGTGGCGCATTTTGGCTCGGGTCACTTGCAAGAATGGGCGGTAAAATTATGCAGCTCGCTCGCTAGATCCAGTACGGGCTGCCAGAACTTAGAATGAACAAGAAATTAAGAGACTGTTCGTGTTGTACTTTAGCGATTGTTTTGCACGACACGATGCTGACGAACCACAGCGCAATCGCTAACCACTCAGTTTCAGAAGGCAGATGATTTCCAGAAATTATCCTAAATTGACCAGGAAAAGTTAACGGACTGTTTTCAGTAAAAGATCTTTTTTGTCTCCATATCCTGGATAACTGAGATCGCCAAGAAATCACTTGAGGCAAACAATATTTCACTAAGTTATTAATTAACATGCCCATCCGTGTCCCTTTGCCTCAGATACTATAATCAGAATAAATACAATCATATCGATCAACTCCCTACTCCAGAACCCCATGCTCTTTGTAATGTACTCTATGCTGGATTTCAACTATACTGCTAGCAGGCCCTTTCTTGATAATTGAGCACAAAGCCGACAACAACACGGGGAGACTGAAGCGAGGAGAAGAAACGAGAAGAGACTGGGGGCGGTATACTTGCAACATGTCCTGCGCGACGAGAATTCTGCTAAGCAATTGCAAGCAATTTATTTTGTCTTTTTAGGCCCTGCAAACAATTTTTTTCAATATTTTCCATACCTCCCCGCTTCCAGGAAAATACTGGTCCGTCCCTTACAACAACCGAAGTCCCTGGGCGCTTTCCATTTGAATGGAAGAACCGGGCAAAATTTTGTGTTAAAAGGAACAGGACAAATTTTCCTCGATCAAAACGGAACGGGACGAGCATGTTCCTTTGCACTGAGACTGGGCATTAACCAATACAGCACCAAACCGCGCGTTTACCTCATCAAGGAGCATGGAACTAGTAAGACGCCGCAGATGGTACAGGAATATTTCTTTTATTCGGAAAATTTCCAATGGAAAAGTCTGTTCCATTTGATTTACCACCGGAACAACCGGGTTTTCCATGCAAAGGGAAAGCGCCCCTTTGTTTTCTCCCGTCTCTCCCCAACCCCCTTGGTTCGTTCGCTTCGCATTTTGGATTTTTCGCGGGCATGCTCGACTCCTCAGAATGGAACTACTAGCAGTTAAGCTTCCAAAGCGTTCTCCACAGCAGATAACCCTAAACCAAACCCACAGCACATCCTGTTAGAAATTGATTCATGAGCATGATTAGCATAATTACGTGTGGCGGGATACACGGCCACGTGACTAAGAAGAACGCTGCTGTGATCGATTTTATGGAGCGGGTAGAGCATAGAACACGAAATATCGGATGAATTTTGAAATACAATGTGAAAAACCAGGGGAATTCGAAGGTCTTAAAGTGAAGCTGTATTGCGACATTGGAATTTGTAAAGAAATCAATTGTTCGGGAAGAGAAAGAGAACACATTCGATCCTGTATTAAGCGGCACCGTATTAAGTCTTCTATATTAATGTCTTTTTCTAACGACCTACAATACTGACTGTAGGAACTTGACATCTGACTGTTTTGTTGGTCTGTTTTCATACTATGCTCTCCTTTAATTATCAAACCATTTTATTATGGCAGGAGTTCGTAACCGAGTAAGTGATTTTTGTTATCGCCTTTCTACATAAACTATTAAGTGATCAAGAGTGATATAAAATAGTGTTTTATTGGCCTTAACGTGTATTCTGTACGACCTGTATTAGGCGGGGGTGACCGCTTAACAAAGGTTCGACTATAAACATCTAAGATTATCAACAGATCCCTTGATATCCCATGGCTCTCAGACATGGTTTGGTTTTGGTTTTCAGCTTTCACTGGGTACAGGCCTACCCAGTAGGGGTAGGCACGAACTGGACTCCTAGGTCCCATGCAAGGTGCCCTCCCTACCCATTCCCACAATCCATGAAGGTTGACCGCACCACCGGGGTCTAAGTCCCCTTCTCTAAACCAGAGATCCTTCCGTTCAAGTAAAAAAAAAATCAAGATGAGCGTTTTCTTATGGGGTCAGAATAGGATATCATTTCATGGTAAAACCGACAGGCATTTGTCCTCAGGGATTGTCATACCCCATCCTTCACTTCTGGAAACTGTTCATTCTTGGAACAGGTTTTGTCCGGGAGCAATCATTCAAGTAAGTTTTTTTAATCTGATAGTGGTTTTTGATTTTTTTATTTCAAACATTATCCCTCAGGACGTTGGGCTACAGTCAAGCTAAGGAGAAAACGTTTTTCGTCGTCGTCTGTGCTTGGTACGAAGCCGACGCCAAGACAAGACAAAATGTCTTTCAAAACAAATATTGATCATCACATCCTGTACATTTTATATTGTAAATTCCCTTGAATATACGCTATCAAGACCATGAATGACTCAAAATCAGCGGGAAGTTTTTCTGTGGAAGACCAAACTGCACAGAGCTGCAGTTACATGCCTGCAGTTTTGTGGAACAACAGTGACGTTATAAAAGCACCAATCGTGGTCACGTGTCTTACTTGTCCAATCACCATCTTACTAAACATTCTGATTATTGTGGTAGTCACGATGAAGGAATCGCTACGAAGCAACATAAACATTTTGCTTTGCAGCATGGCTGTGACTGATCTGTTGGTCGGCGCTGCTGTGCAACCTCTCATGACTTTAAGTACAGCGCTTTTTCTCCGAGACGAAACAATCTCCGCAATCCAGTGCAACCTAGATTCAATCAGCGCAGCTTTAATGCTTGGAACCTGCTTGAGTTCAATTTTTCATCTAACGGTCATCGCTTGGCAGCGACATGCAAGGATCACTCTCGATATGGCTAATAATCCGACAAATATGTCAAAAAGACGTGTCAAAGTTGCAATTTTTGCCGTATGGCTGACAGCGCTAATCTTGACAATCCCGTCAGCGATGATTGCACTTGGAGTCAAACTTCAATATATCATATATTTGGATATTGCTGTCTTTGTGGTGATTGTGGTTTGTTGGATTCTTATTGCATATTACTACATTTCAATATATATCAAAACTCGCAAGATAACCGTGCATCCAGTCAATCAGAATATCTCTCTAGCAGCAAATGCTAACGTGGAAAAGCGAATTGCATTCACAACAGGGCTGTTGACATTGATCGTGCTTCTATTCTACTCGCCTAGTCTCGTATTTGTTTTATGTTATTTTTACCCTATTTTTTGTGAAGGTTCTTTTATTTTTTGGGCAGTAACAATCATTCAGTTAAACTCGCTCGCAAACCCGATTCTGTATTGTTACAGAAACCGCCATCTAAGAAGAGCTATCCTTGAACTACTCAGAATATAAACAAGGGAAATGCTCTGACAAGCCGTCCAGCCAAACATCCCATTAGAAATTCTTACGAGCAAGAGAGAGAGATGTCATGGTGCTCGAACAACTTAAACAGTGCGCATCTAGCTGCTGCAAGGCGTTCGTCTCCAACATGATCTGACTTTTATATTTGTTTGTACGAGAAGACACTGATTGTTCATGTAAATTCATTGAGAGATCAAAGTCATGGTGCCCAAATAACGTTTAAAGGATATTCAACCAAGTGCTGCAAGGCGTTCGTCGCCATTGTCATATGTTTCGCTTGAAAGCAGAGTCAACTTTCCTATTTCTTGTTTGTACGAGCAGACAAACTGTTCATGTAAATTAACTTTCATAGAAAACAAATATCACATCTTTACTCATTTGCCTCATTTTTCTTTCTATTTATCATTATCGTTATCATCATAGTCATTGCCATCGTTACGTGATGTTATCGTTATCGTTATTGTTATTATTTCACCCAAGAAATCAACAATGAGATATAGAGAACTAACAAGACTTTCACACTTCCTTGACTCTATAAGATACACATGCTCAATACTTTTACAATGTAGCCTTGTAATCCAACGAAATTTCTTCAACTTCACAATTTGCGCTAGCTCTTATTTTCCGTTTCATGTTATCTTGCGGAAAAAAAACAATTAGGACGCAAATTTTAAGCTAAACAAAATAACTTCACTTTTATAGTAACTTACGACAACTTTAGAAAACAAACTACAACCAGACATCCATGTATTTTGTCATTTTCTCTTGATTTTGTACATGTTTCTTTGCAAAGATCACCAAGTTTCATAGTTTTATTTGAAAGTCAAAGGAGTGAAACGGTAATGGTAAATTGAGCTTTTGGTCTTACTACCGAGGAAATAAAGTTTTCTCATGTCTTTTTTTGGGGGGGATTTATTTCTCTTGTGTACTTAGTTTGGATTGCTTGAATATACTGCCTTAGCAAAAGATTGGTCGTTTAACTAAGCGGAGTTGTTTAAGACGAACCCGGAATTTCTCGCCGTTATCAAACCTAATACAAAACTTTGCCGATGAACCAAAAAAACGTTTCACGATGCCAGTTCGATACCATTCCTGCCTACGAGGATTGTGAACTGCTATGACTCGCGAACCAACGGAGATGTCCTTCATTTCAGGAATTTTGTCTATTATCAGCACTGGATCAGTCCTGTACGGGTCCGCAAATGATCCCAGGACCGCAAATGATCCCGAACCGCAAATGATCCCCAAATTGGACCGCAAATGATCCCAGACCGCAAATGATCCCCGTATTGCACCATGTTGGACCGCAAATGATCCCGAACAAAAAAGAAGGAATGGCATGGATGGTGAAATGGTATGGATAGGGAATTGACATGAATTGCGATTATTTTAATCAAAGCCTTAAATCATGGCTCACAACTATCATCATCTGATTAATTTTAAAAAGGTAAACGTGGTCACACAATTTGTGCAACTGATGTGAAGCAGTCAATCAGTGTTATCACACCAGGATCCAAACCTATCTCGTTTTTCCTTCCGTCTTTAGAGATCTTTGTGTTTGTTCTTATCTTTAGTAACTCCAAGAACGTTCACAAATGATACCAATGAAATAAGAACAAGACAGTTTAGCCATATTTACCGAACGCGTGGGAGTCACAGCTCACACGACGGTGACAAGTTTCGGATGATCTTTGACCCCTGCTCCGATTTCAACCACATCACCGCGTTTCTCGCCTGCCACAGGCCAGTCGGCTGATCCCATGAATGTGAGAAAGAAACACTTTTAGTATTCTGGGTACAATTTTAAATGAGAGTGCTCAGTGAACAAAAGACTTTTATTTCAAAAGATAACGAAATCAATTGCGGAATTTTTCAGTTATTTCTTTACGGGTATGTGTGTATTATAATTCTCCGTTGTATTTGTGATTATACAATTGCATTATACTAGCCAGGGACCAGGCTCCGCAGTGGTGTTAAGGAGCGAAAAGAAGTAACGTGGCCAAAAAAAATCGGCGAGCGAAGCGAGCCGAGCGGGGAACTGGCGGTTCGCTTCGCTCGCCGATTTTTTTCGCCACGATCCTTCTTTTCGCTCCTTTAAAATCCCACTGCGGAGCCTGTTTCCAGGCTAATTTATACATGCTCGATTTTCACTGAAATCGGGCACGTGCACCGAAGCGTTTATCATATATACCCGACAGAAATGAAATCTGATTAAGCATGTTCTCGAACGTCCTGGGATGTACAACACAATAAACAGAAGACATGAAGCGAAACTCGCAGTCCACGATCACAACAAGTGTCTTCGCAAAAATGCGGCCGGCGTCCTGAAATCAACAAACAGACAGAACGTCACGCAAGACCACAGATTTTCCACTAAAAACGAAAAAAAAAAAAAAAAGAAAAGAAAAAGAAAAGGAACTATGGAATAATTCTCATAAAATGAAAAACGTGTTTTTTGTGTGTCATTTTTATATCAATCCATGCCATTCCTAATTTTTTGCTCGGGATCATTTGCGGTCCAATGTGGGGATCATTTGCAGTCCGGGATCATTTGCGGTCCATTTTGGGGATCATTTGCGGTCCGGGATAATTTGCGGTCCTGGGATCATTTGCGGACCCGTACAGGTCTCTTTTCTTCCGCACGCTGAATACAAGGAAAAGAGGCCTCTGCTAGCAGGGACGGTTTTCAAGTAAACAAGTGAGGTTACGCAAGATTTGTATTTGTGACTGAAAGCCTTTCTCATTGGTTTTTATTGATAAATTCTGGGTTAAAAACATAAACCATTACCTTTAAACACGGACAAACCAAAGTTAGTCGCTTTCTTTGTGTTTTCAGGGACTGCTTTGTCGTTAATTTGGATGATTTCTTCGCTTGTCACGGATGCAAAGCGCCATTTTTTTTCGAAATTCACAGGAGGGAGCACGAAACTTGCGAGTTCTCGGAGGTAAATAGCAAAGGATATTCGGAGTTTGACTAGCCAATCAGAGCGCGCCTTAAGCGCTATCCACTGTTTTAGCATATACTAATAAAATATACTTCGAGATCAACAATGCTGTCCATTTCTCATACAGCCAAAATTGTACGTTGAACAATAATCTAACTTCAGTCACAGAATTGGCGTTCCTAAACTTAAAAATCTCTCCAAAAACAGTAATATTAATCAGAGGGTTTAACATAGCCATAGTAAATACCAGTGACAGTCTAAACGCGCTCAAATCCCCGTTAATTCCTCGCATTCCCCGGGTATGGGGTTGCGGGGCTTTCCAATGAGTGGTGCATTAAGCCTACCCCACTATACGGACACACTCTCATCACAGACAGTTTTATTTATCCCGATGAGAAGCTCATATATATTTTTCTTAGATTAGCCCGCTTAAGGGGGTCTTCCACTCAAGACCACCTTTTTCTCCAAAATCAAAGTAACTCAGTAGAAATTACCATCATGCAACTTGTTGCCATGAATGATGACAAATGCAACGATGAACGAGTCTCTTGTTGCCATAGCAACAGAACAAGCTTTTGTCAAATATCTTTAATAGTGCTTCCTTGGTAAAAATAATTGAGCAGAAACACTTTGTCAGTGAGGCAAGAAACAGTTTTTTACAAATTATGTATGTATTGATCTATGCTGTGAACCTGCACTTGTGGACTGACTCTGGTTATTTGCAGAGAGAAAAATCTTCAAAGTTTCACTTTGCCAAAAATGGGTATTTTCTGCCCATACCTACCATCAGTCTTTTAAATGTTATGAAAGAACAATTCAACAGATTGGCTTTATTTTGGTTCAGTGCATAGAAGGTTTGTGTACCTCTAATTTGATCCCTAAAAAGCTGGTAAAAGTAAAATCATGAAAAGCAAATAATAAATTTTATTGTTGCCATCTACATTTTCCATGCCAGTTTCAAATTTCAAACCTGCATAGGGTCACAAAAAAAATTGCTGTGGTCAGGTTTTGCCATCTTTTCCAGCAATATCACAGCAAAAGTGTTTGTTACACATGGGGATAAGGGTAAAAAATCAAACAGGCATGACAGTGCACTTCTCCAGCAAAGTAATAGCATACAGATGGGATGTAAACAACATATCAGCTCAAAACTAGTGCAAGAATTAAATTAAAATCTTACCTCGCAAACGAGCAGTCTGAACAAATCTTTTTACAACTCAATCCTTTATTCAGAGAGTAAACATTACAAAACAGCTCTTCTGCTTTCAAATTAAAGAGGAAGTTTGAGGAAAAAAGGCAAAAAATAGCTCTCCCAGCTCCCTTTTTATCAGCAACCTCAACCAAGCAGCCAAACAGCAAGAATCTGCCCCCGTTGCATCCTGGGAAGTTCCACATATCTTTGAGCGGGAAAGGCTCTTCCAAAACAATTTACCTGACCAGCAGGCTTCAATCCTGCACCAAAAGTTGTTCGGGCACCTTCAGCATTCAATGAAACTTCCGCTTGTGAAGATTGGAGCCCGGTGAGACAAGGCACATCTGCTTTTAGGCCCCCTGTCCACGAATAACAAATTGTCGGCAGATTCAAGCGAGTGTTCGAACAAAGTTTGTTGTATTCACAGTGCCAATTAGCGGTTCTTTGGAATTGGCAAGGTTTAAGCCTTCTCAGCCCTTGATGATGAGCTCCAGCACCAGCAAATGACCCAAAACACAATAATTTAGGGCAATACTTGGCCATTCCAAGGTAAATTCTGCAAATGATTCAGCCGACCAGAGAGTGAGTTCAAATGAGCCGAGTATGGCCAAGTGACCAGCAGTCATGTGACAAGATACATGCATAATGATACCCAGTCCTCCATCAAATCTTTGGAGAAATAAGAGTTTTAATACCCCCCCCCCCCCCCCCCCAACTCACTTTTAGCAAAAAACTCATGGTTTCTTCATATGCTCTTCAGTGGAAGACCACCTTAATACAAACACTGGTCATATGGACAACGGATACTTTTCTTTTCACCCGAGCGAACGCGTTCTCATACAACGCTAACCGGCGCTTTGAGGAGACATACCCATAACAATCACCTCAAAAACCACAGACTGCGAGTAGTCTCTAATTTCGGCGATGGATTGTGGGGCGGGCGAAAGACACGCGCACGCGCGAAGTTGTGCTCCCCTCGCGTCGCGTCTCCTCGCAACTTGGCGCGCGCGCGTGTCTTTCGCTCGCCCCACAATCCATCGCCGAAATTAGAGTGTACTCGCAGTATACAGAAACCAAGGAACTTAAGTTTCCCGCTTGTCTGGTTGCATCTTGTTCAATCTCAAGTTCAACGTATGTATAACGCTATTTTATCTCTTAACTTTTGTACTCAATATGTCAGCAACTTTCTTTCGGTTTGTCCTAGCACGGTAAGAAATGTTAAGAAACGGTCAGCGGACCAAATGGCTAAATGATATTACTTACAATAAAAGAGAATACTAATAACGTAATAATAATAATAATAATAATAATAATAATAATATTGATGATGATGATGATGATGATGATGATGATGATGATGATAAAACATTACTGACAGCATCGTAAATACTCTTTGTCTTTGGCCAGCTGAGTAGCTGTCATGCATCTGCTATCGCAGAGCACGTCACGTCAACTGGTCACAACTTAAAATGGGACCACTTTGAGATATTAGCAAAAGGTCGGTCAGATACTTATTGCACGATAAAGGAGACTCTACTCATTAGAGATTTGAAACCTACCCAAAATGAAAATGTAAGCAGCGAATAGCTTTATCTTCATTAGTTTGCATCTTTTAATATGTAAATTATTTTTAGCTTATGTCAAGGTTATTGTTAATTAGCTACTTATCTTAAATTTAAAATTTAGTTGTTACTTTTATTCCTAACGGTCACTTCTGAAGATGTATTTCGAAACATACGAAACGTCAAGTTAAACGATATAGTTTTATTTTTGTTTTCCAACAATACGTTTTATTGTCATGTTTATCACTGCAGCTAGTTTGTGTTATTACTGACAGCAATTAGGGTGTTACATCAATTCGTAATATTGTCTTATGGTTGGTAACGCATCCCCTGGAAAAGCAGCAGCAGACTCGGTACAGATAGCAGACATATCAGACTTAGCCATAGCCGTCTTTTAGCAGACTTATCCCTTATCACCCCCTGGGAGTGCCCAGTGGACTTATTCCCCCCTCACCTCCTGGGAGTGCCCAATGGACTTATCCCCCTCACCCCCTGGACACAGAACGTACCCTGGGTTGGGGAAATTTTAGCGGATTTGATCTCAGCTAGGAATAAATCATTTGGATCTCATTTTTATTATAGCAACCAGCTAATTAGTGGTGTTATCGCTTCAAGGATGGAAACTGGTCTGAAATACTGGTCGAAACAAGCCCTTTCGCTCCTGCGAAAAAAAAAAAAAAAGTACACTTCCAAATGAATAAAACCTCTTTTTATTTCAAACTAGTTGGTTGGTTAAGGTTGACATTTGCTTTTCAGTAAACACGGAGACAATATATTGGGTTGGCTCCATGGTATTTTTCTCTCTCTCACCTCGAATTTTTGTAGTTATGATAAGCGAAATACCCAGAAATACTCAGTTCGGCGCCTGAATAGATAGTACAGACATTCCAGGTGTTTGTCTGACTCTTCATGGATCAAACGCGAATCGAAGAGTTTTGAATCAGGGGTTCGAAACATCGAAAAAAAAAATGAAAGAACGACGCGGAAGGCGGAGTGCTTTTATGGTTTCGTGGTGTTTGGAACACCTGATGAATCACGAATCACGCGTTGTTTATACGGCTTCTCATACGCACCGTTTGTTTTAACGAGCAACAGCGAGCACATTCTTCCGCATTTTTCACAACTCTCCGCCTGACTTCATTTTGTAGAGTTTAAAAGTTGTTTGCTTCGAGTTAGCAGTCATTCATTGTAGTTGACACGCGATGGCGGTGATCAAGGACGGAGCAAGTCGTATTCGTCCGCCAGTACTGACAACTGTAGCTGAGGAGCAGTTTTTAGCTGATGAAGCCATTGCAGCTTCTACAAAATATAGAAACAAACTGGCTTTGAACATTGTTTGACTATGACGGCTGGAAAGGGAGAAGTGAGAGTCTTCTGCTATGGTCAAATACAGCACAAAAGATCCAACAGGTTATTATTGTTCATGAAATATGTTGCTCTTACGGTGGATTCCACTGCAGTGTAAGTAAAAATGTAAAATGTAAAATGAACTGCCTTTACTTTTGAACGGTAGAGGTAGGAACCATCGGCGCCGCTGCCGTCGTCGTTGCTTAAGCTCTCTGTTATTTGCTATCCTCCTCTCGGCATTCTCTACTCTTTGATTTCGCGCTCAACTGTGCTAAATCGACTGCCCACCTCACTACATAAATTTTTCATTTCAACCACTTCTCTTTAATTCATAATCTAGTGTACTCATCGTTTCGTAATAATACGCTTATAATATTTTTATCATTGCATGATTTTCGCTTCTATTTTCTATCTGAACATTACACCAAGATTCACATAGAAACAAATAAAGCTCGGAAAACAGCTTTTTCTTACATTATTTACCACGTTTACCGCTAAAGTTCAAAGTTTTTTTTTTATCTCGTGGATGTGACAAAAAACTGACTCTAACAGTTAAACAGTTTTTTAACATTCGGAAAATCGATTTTTACAAAATAAACGTAGATTTTGCTACCGAAAGAGCTCGTTGATCAGGATGTTCTGAATCTATTCGACAGTGGCGCATGCGTGGTGGCATATTACAGTACGGCTCAGGTAAGTTGTCACCCTCGAGCGCGACGCGATTCGCGTAGCGCAGGAAACGCGACGCAACTGACAACTTACTTTTGAATACTGTATGCCCAATAATAATAATAATAATAATAATAATAATAATAATAATAATAATAATAATAATAATAATAATAATAATAATAATAATAATAATAATTTCTCGGGGAAAATAAACTCTATCCCTAATATTAGCCTTGTTATTTGACAATTCTAAATCTCGTGTATTGAGAAGTTAAAATGTTCTCTTTTGACCAAGCTTTCTTTCACAAACAAAAGAACAATAGCACCCTGAAGTTCTTTGCTTGAAGAACTCGAGACAAACGCCACTATCATTAATGTTCCTCTAACCCCAAAATACTTTTTCGCTAAAATAAATCTTTGCACCTGTTCGAAACGCATTGCGCCATTTTCCCCCTTTTTTAAACCAAATCTTGGCCTTAGGCTGTAAAAGTCACGAAAATTAGTCATCTGTCACACGACCGCGGTAGTCAAGAGCATGGGTCTATTCCTGATTTGACGTCACAAACTAATTTGCATCGTTGTAATTGTCTTTGTAAACCTGCATGCAAAGCAGTTTGTGACATCACACCAGGGGAGCAGGGTTGGCGGAGTGGTGAGAACGCTCGCCTTCCACCAATGTGTCCCGGGTTCGATTCCCGGACTCGGCGTCATACGTGGGCTGAGTTTGTTGGTTCTCTTCTCTGCTCCGAGAGGTTTTTCTCCGGGTACTCCGGTTTTCCCCTCTCCCCAAAAGCTAACATTTGATTTGATTTGATTTAGAGTTAATTGGTAAATGAAGAGCTACTATGTAGAGATGTTGGCAATAAACCCATTGTTGTTGTTATTATTATTATTATTATTATTATTATTATTATTATTATTATTATTATTATTATTATTATTATTATTATAAGTGACTCACACCCCTTCTGACTCGATCGTGTATCAAATGATGCTTAGTTTATTGTAAGGTTTGAAGCCTATAAAAAAAGCCAAAACTGCAAATAGAGTCTAAATGCTTTTGGAACAGGTGCAAAGTTTTATATCAGCGGAAATAATTTGAGGTTAGGTACACTTTAAGTATAATTTTTTGCGCCTCGTTGTGGTTACTATTGATTGTTGTGGTTAGGAATATGTATCCTACTAAATCGGTAGAACTACGTTTTAGCATTCAGTTTAATTTCTATGAACATATTACGCTACTTATCAAGAAATAACGCAAAACCGACTCCGTCCATGGCACGTGGCCATTCCCGCCACAATATGCCCATTCCCTGATGATGACATCGACATTCGGGACACTGGAGGCCGGGGAAATTTATTATCCTTATTAGGAAGTAAAGGGCGCGGAGGCGAGTCTAGATCCAGTCCCACTGGGTCGTGCCTGCAGTCGTTGGTGCCTTCATTGACAATACAAACCTGACGACCATTCTTGGTGTTGACAGGGATGATACGATTATTTATCACCAAGACCGTGCTGTCGGGATGCTGATAAAGACCTGCCGCACTACACTGGTAGATGTCATTACTGTCGACGTATCCCCGAGCATTTTCTAAAATATTTATGCCATAATGGTCCGTGGATTGGATACGATTTCGAGTGATGTAGGGGTCTCCTGGACCGCGGAGTTCAACGCCACTCAGCGCATTACAGAACACATCATTTTCCTTGATCAAGCCTTTCCCAGACACTACAATCCCGTATTTGCGGTTTCCATAGATACCATTGCCGCTGACATTAGCATTGCTGGCTATTTCAATGCTGACGCCTGAACTCCTGTTCCTGCAGACACTGTTGTCTTGAATGATGATATCCGCTGGCTTAGCAATTTTGATACCGCAGCCTTCGTTGTTGTGCACGTTGTTTCCTCGAATGAGCAAACCTTCGGTGCCGGAAAAATGGATTCCGTGCCCTGCGTTGTCGAAGATTGTGTTGTTATCCACACAAGCGTAGTTTTTATCTGGTCGAGGGCCTGTAAAACATAACAAAAATACAAAACTAAATAAACTGCCCGTAGCAAGAGCAACGCTTTTAATATCATGCCAAAGAAAATACAGTCAATCAGAATGCAGGAAAGCCGTTGTATAGTTGCCGGTATTCCACCGAACCAACAATCGTGCACCGCATTGATTGTGTAGGGCTATGTATTTTCTACGAGACATGGTATAAAATAGTTATGCAAAGCTTTCTCGCGATATGCCGTGGAATATCCCACTTGTCACGTGTATTTTCTTTGCACACACACTCGCCTGAAGGCTTGTGTGAAAACGAAGAAAACGCAGGTGACAAGTGGGATATCTATGGTGTACCACTCGAAAGCATTACGTAACTAGTATTAAAGTGCACATGAATTAAAAATAAACTACCAATTATTTTTACGTTTTACATGGCTTATATTCGCCATATTTTATTTTCAGTCGTTTCCCTCCTTTTCATGAAGAAGATTTGCTATTTGTAGGGGTTCCAAAATTCATTCCGTGGCCTGAAATTTGAGACATTTTCAGGCGTGAAACATAGCGGAGAAGGCGAAAAAGCATAAACCTTGAACGTTTTGCGCAGCTTCCGGCCCCAATAGTCAATCTTGGTAGTTCTCTGACATTTTTATTCCACGGAACTCACAAAAACAGAGTGACGCACTCGACTGAGTACACACGAATGACGTCATGACTATTCACCCGAACCCAGGTCTTTGTCTTGAATTTTAGTGAGAAAGGCCCAACTTTCGCCACATTTTAAAGTAAGTTCCTGCTACTTTTAGTAAATTATTTTTCCCTCTAAATATTTCTTAAAACACCTATTTTTCATATTGGAGAAAAAACAACTGGCTTTGAAATTTCGATTCATGTGTACTTTAACTCAACGAACTTAAGTGTTCCGTCACAGAAATAATCAGTGTAAATATTCGATTGCCACAAATTCTTATTTCAATTTTTTCATTTCTTGTTGTTGTTGTAAAAAATTGTAACATATTGACTGAACGACAGGAATAAACTCAAGATGAATAAGTATTAGTCACATACACCCATACGTATTCAGGTTTCCCATAAACGATGCAAGAAAAGCATATAAGGGTCTGAAACTGCAAACCTAAAAGAAAACCCCTTCAACCCTTCATTCAGTAAGCACAACCGACCCACTTGAGATAAAAAAAGCTATGCATAACAAGCAATTCACTTTAGAACTCCCCAAATGAATCGACACTGTCAGGAACCGGCTTTCGAAATGTATCCAACGCTTAATTTTCGGACGTCTTCGGAACTGATTGGGTCATCTTCGGAAGTTAAGTCAAAACGACTCGCTTACGGAGCAATTCCACTTACCGTTCAATTCGATTGACTGTTCGTGATCATCCAAGTTTGACGTGGAAGACAGATCTTCATCAAAGAATAAAGGCTGAAGTTGCTGCTCCTGAAAATCAGCATCGGATAATTTAAGTTTTTTTATTGTCTGTTGCTTTCTTGACTAACTGACAAACAAGAGGCGGAGGCATTTCTTTGAAATGCCTATGAAATTTTAGGCTTCTGAATTCAAAGCAAAACTGCCTTGATGTTTAACAAATTCTCCCAACTTGTAGGATATGAAATGTACAGAGAAAAGTGAGAAGAGTATGGACTTTGATACTAGTGGTTCATAGGGTTAACTGATGTATGCGCGCATTTGATGCGCGTGTCTGCATTGTATGGCCCGTGGTTTACAACAGTGACACTAAAACTGCTTTCACATTTGCTATGGATTTCTCTATCATATGCATTATAAATGCTTAAAGTGACTTTGCATACATACATACTTACTTACATACGTACTTTATTTATTCCAGGAGCAAACTATATACGCAATTAGAGACTAAGAAGAAAAGGAAGTTAAAAGGTTAACCCTATAAGAAAACTCGCTTAAAAAGAACAAAGGCTACAAAGAGCCTAAAATCGGACTTGCAAAAAACAGTATTGTATCCCTAATTTAGCGCTAAACAAAAGAATAGAGGGAAGTCTGTCTTTCTTACATCGGACGCATTGCGCTTAGCTTGTGTTGGAGTCTATTTCTTTGCAGTGTCTATCCGTAGACCCCTATCAGATCAACATACATCCCTTTAAAGTTACAAAATTGCTTTTCAGCTCAACCATTGAGAACAATAATAATAACACTTGTAAAAAATATTTATAAAAGAAGAAGAAAAACGACCGCGATTGGTGCCACTAGTAGAAGTTGAACCGGGTTGCTTACATTAAAGGGGCAGTAACAATGACCTCCAGACCACTGAGGTTCAGCATAGCTTATGAGGTAAAAATAGGTTATTTTTTGCAAAAAAACTAAGCACACTTGTTTTTGCTTCGATGAATATTTCTGCTAAGTGTTTGAGAAAGGAAAGGCTTATCAAACGATGTAGGATGTTTTCGCATAGACGTTAATGGAATCTCGGTCTCGGTGAAATGTGTGGAGAAACAATAATCTGTTTACAAATACGTCATTTGAAACATAAGAAAGAGAGAAAGGTTTCTGTGGTCAGTTTCATGTCACGCAAGTAAAAACTAAAATCGCTTATCATTCAAAAACTAATGTCCAGAAATTGAGATATTGTGGAAAAATAGTCAATAAACTACCTGTTAAAGTCTCAGGGGTGTATGATATCCCGTACTTGAGTTATTCAACAAAATGTACCTCTCAAAATTAGATTAGTATGGAGCCGCCATGGGGAAATTCAAAACATATAGAGTTCAGTTTGGTCATGTTAAAAGTGTTTTTCTCGCTGTTGAACTTGCAAACATTCGTAGACACTTCTCTTAACATATTAGTCGTTCAGACTTCAAAGACACAAGGTGAATCGACGTTTTCCGATACGTGACAACAGTATATAGTTCGCGCTTGCGCAGAAACGCCGGAAGTGCATTTTGCGGATGAAATACGACGACGAAAAATGAAGCCCATTTTAAACCTCGGGCTTTTTACTAGCCCGAGTAAAAAAATATAAATCAAGATCTTTACAATCAAATATTTTCTAGAATCAAACGTAAGCCCAAAACCAGTCCTGAGACTTGCTGACACGCATTTTCCTGTGCTAGGCACCATCTTCATATGTAGTTCCTTTAGACTTAATTTGCTTCACTGCGTTGTTTGCGTTAGCAGTCATTTGTTGGTAGGATCAATTGGGTTAAGTTTTACTGCATTCAATTAAAGTGCACCTAACACCAAAATATTCTTTTTGCTAAAATAAATCTTCGCACCTGTTTGAAACGCATTGCGCCTCTTTCACCAAATCTTGACTAGTTAGTTTGACTTTTCATAGCCTGTAAAAGTTGCAAAATCTGGCCATCGTCCCACAACTGGGTTAGAAGAGGCTTGGGTCTATTCTCAATTTGATGTCACAAACTGATTTACATCGCATTAAGTCTTTGTAAACATGCACGCCATGCAGTTTGTGACATCAAATCAAGAATAGACCCAAGCCCCTTCTGACTCCGTCATGTACCCTGTGATCCTTCGTTTTGTGTATGTTTTGAGGCCAATAAAAAACTCAAAAATTGGAAATAAAGGCGAAATGTTATTGGGACTGGTGCAAAGATTTATTTTAGTGAAACAAATATTTTGGTGTTAGTTACACTTCAAAAGCTGTCCCAACTGACTCACGAACTGACAGGCAAAACACGACTGAAAAATTGAGAACTACAGCGCTAACCTCTTGCTCTGATTGTATGAACTGTGAGTTGAGCTGTTGGTTGTCATGGTGAAGGTCACTGTTGCTCACAAGGGCCACTCCACTATCTCCACAGTCTGCTATGCGATTTCCATAAATGAGTGGTTTGGAGACTGTGAGGATCCAAACACCACAACCACTGTTCCCTGCGAAGCATGTCAATGAATTATGCATCAGGAAAAACTTGTAAAACAAGTTATGAAACCTAGAAAACTTCTTTGTTACATGTTTTTGTTTGCTATTTTGGGGTTGACTATGTGGGTTGAGTTTGTTGTTGGTTCTCTTCTCTGCTCCGAGAGGTTTTTCCCCGGGTTCTCCGGTTTTCCCCTCTCCACAAAAACCAACATTTCCAAATTCCAATTTCATCTGCTTGTAAAGTGCATTTGATCATATACACATGGAAAATGCGCTATATAAGATCTAAATTATTATTATGATCACAAATAACAATAGGCAGTTATGTGTGTTCATGCAACTAACCAATAGAAACATTGCAATTATGTAATTCATGCATGGTACATGAGTACAAAACAAAAGATGTGCACAGTCATGGACCTTCCAACATATATCTTGGCCTCTTTGTTTTGCACCTTTGATGTTTGCTGGGCTTCATAACCATTTCCCTCTGTTAACTATGTACAAACTGAGCTAACTAGGTGCTGGTTATGTATGTATCCTTCCTTTGAATATCGTGGTGAACATTGTATGTACCTCTGATGTCATTATCCATGATAACTCCCTTTCCACCCTCTCCAATGACAATCCCATCAGCATGCCCATCCCTAATCCAATTGTTGGTAACCACAGGGTTCCCACCATTGCGGATGTCCACACCTCCCCACTCCATTCCATAAATATCATTGTAGAGAATGTGGCCCTTGCCTTCTTCCGTCACAGCAACACCAGCTGCCCGACCTGACCAGATTCTGTTGTGTCTGCAGTGAAATACAAAGAAGTAACCTTAGCTATTATTTGACATGTTACTGCAGTTGGGTCAACGGCTCAACTGACTTTGGCAAATGCGTAGGGATTGCCCCTCCAAGGAGATCTGAGGACATTTGCCTCGCCTATGGAGCAGGTGCTGAAGACAAATAGGGTACAAGTTAGAGCAGCAAGTGTGAGTGAGGAGATGCATATCACCTTCTTGCACGCCCATTTAACTCACACCCCATTTTTCTCCAATACCTTCTTTACAGGCTCCACACTGCGCATCCCAGAAAATAATATTCAGAGTTGAACATTAAGCGATATATTTTGAATTGAAAATTAGCACATCACCTTTCTGAATCAACAATAACCATCAGTTAAAAAATTAGATGGATGTTAAAAATTTAGGGATCAATGCTAAGGTTGTAGCCTGCATGGCAAGCACTACGATAGTGGAATAAAAGAAGAGGGGAGTTCTAGAATGAGGAACCTGGAAGGGGGGGGGGGGGGGAAATCAAATCCATGCAGTGGCACACAAAACTGGGGGTCACACAGCAGGAGAAAAGCTTTCTGTTATACCTCCCTCCCTTTGCATTCTGCACTCTCCCCATTTCTTTTGCATGATGCCAGATGATTACCGTAAAGACTCACAGATAAGCCGCACCTTTTTCCCAAAACTTGTTGTTCGAAATCGGGGGTGCGGCTTATCTGCGAGACCATTTGGAGAAGGTGCCGTAAATTTTCGTGAAATTGACATTTTTATGGAAAAGTACATTAATATAGACGTTATTCATAAATGGCTGCCAATTCATTATTCTTTTGTCCTTGTGCAAATTAGCCTACCAAACCTCGTTACCATGTGCTAAATTAAAAAGAATTCTTGCACTAATATGAGGCTTGGTAGGCTAATTTGCACAATAACAAAGGAAAAATAAAACAGCCGCCATTTATGAATAAGGTCTATATACTACATAAAACTAAAACTGTGTATTGACCATTGCTTAATTGCAAGTTTGGTGGCTCCTAAAAGAGCCGTTGGTAATGCAAGTATTAGCTTTATATTTCAAGCTCACATTTCTGTCACTGTTAAACAGTGCTAAACCTTTGTTAACAGATTGAACGCTTTATGGTCGCTTTTCTTGAACAGAAGAACGTGACACAGCATGGAATTTCCATTCCCCCACAAAATTGTTTACAGCATCGACGACGGTCTGTAACTTCAACGGCAATCGATCCTCCATGGTTGAGAAATTGAAAACAACACGCTATTCTTGAGTATTTGTGTGGAGAATGGCCCACTGTTTCTTCGCTGGTGTCCAGTCTTCTATCGTCCAAACTATTGCGTGGCTACTAAGCTACAAACATTCAGAATGATGAACACGCAGCCTGAACACGCAAAATTCTATGAAAACTGTCTATTGAATGAAGAAATACCTATCAACAACTAAAAGAATAACATCAATCATAAGTCATAGTTGTGGACGTGATGTTTATTCTACTAAAGAGCTAAAATTGTGGGTACAAATTCGAAGTATTTTCCATTTCAATGTTGGCGAGTTTACGTTCAAAGAAGACAGAAGACGTAAGACTCGACTTTGAATTCTTTCAACTTTGACCAGAAAAACTTTTTTCCAAAATTTGAGTTGCTAAAGTCGGGGTGCGGCTTATCTGTGAGTGCGGCTTATCTGCGAGTCTTTACGGTATTTCCACCAACGAAAGTTTCCTAAATTAGGAAACTTTCGTTGGTATATTAAATATGCCTGGCATATTAAATATGCCTGTTCCACTAGTATCTGAGCTACACAATTATAATACCCGCAGTGCATCATCCAATCAAATCTTCATACCCTCATTTCAAACTAATCTTAGGAGATTTTGCCCCAGCATTATTGGATGTTTCTTTTGGAATAATATCCCGCAATTCATCAGGGAGAAACCACCTAAAAAAATATTAAGAAAAGCACTTTTGCACTGGTACCTTGCTCAATACTAATGAAACACCATCCTTTCAATAATTTACCGAACTATTTTTTCCTTCACTTTTTTATAAAAATTTCAAGACTTCTGTTATATGTAACTTTAAGGGGCACAACATTAGTTTATCTAGATGTGCCCCTCTCCTCTCCTTCCAATATTTCATGACAATTAATTTAAGTGCTTAATTTGTATTATTTTTTGTTTTCTTTTCAATCTATATTTATTTAATTATGTATTTATTTAGGGATTGGAGGAATAAATAAATACAAATACAAAATACAATAAATGATGCCAGATTCCTGATTTCCCTCTTCTCTGCCCCATTCTAGTGCCATTGTTCAAATGGATTACAGTGGAATAAGGCTTATGGGGTTTGAATTTGTCAGCCATGTGCCAATGATGATTTAATCAGATGGTCTTCTCTACTCGAAGAATGGTAGACTTTCGAAAAAGTCCTCCATCCTATTTAATATGGTGTAGGACAAAGAACTTTTCATACTTGACTGGCACCAATTTTAGCGACCCAAAAATGGGTCATTGCGCTTAGACCAATCAGAGTGGATCTTTTGGACCCTCAGAGATAAAGTTGTCAATCAAAAGTAATTTTGAGTAACAAAATGTGACTTGCAGTTGAAAATCCAACATGAGGTCAATTGCAAAAGCGATAACTGATGCTCTTCTTCCAAATGCGAGTCACACCACTCCCCATTTTTGTCGCAAAACGCAAATGAAAACCCTTCAAGCAAGACAAGTCAACCTCTCGCTACTTCATCACTCCCTAAGCTGCTTTGAGGCCTCGCTCAACCTATTCGCGGCCTAAAAAGCTCGCTCCCCTCTGCTTTTCTGCTGTAAGACTCAAAAGGTTGACTTGTGGCAAGTCTAGAAGAATGGATACATGGGGGTTACTCACTTGACAACAGGGTTTCCACGATACAAAATGTACACTCCAGCTTCTTTATTATCATAAATGTCATTGTCTCTAATGATCCCTTTGCCACGATCCAAAATAACGACTCCGGAGCGTTTTCCACTGTGAATGTGATTGTGTTGTAATATTGGGTCAGAACCACTACGAATGTCTGCCCCGGCTTCTTTGTTGGCGTAAATGTGGTTTCCTGCAACCAAACCAGTGGACCGCTCTCTGAAAAAAATTCCTGATGTACTACAGTCATGTATTCTGTTGTTCAGAATAACAACTTTTGCACCTGTGAGGCATCTGATGCCATGCACCAACTGGCTTATTTCATTTCCTTCAATCCACGCATGTCCTCTTCGGCGGACAAGCACAGCTCCCCTACCCACAAAAAAGCAATTGTTTCTTATGATACAGCCATGTATGGATCTAACAACCTCACGGCACTGTGTATCAAGGTAATGTCTCCTCGGCTGACAGCCAACACCAAGTGGAGTCTTAGCATGGCTGAGATCATTTGTTAAAACAGTTAGTTGGCTGCCACTGTTTCCTTTCAATGGACCCTCAGGAAGTTTGACGGGCATCATAGGACATATCTCATTCTGCGATTCTATGCCTTTCCCTGGAAAAATTTTCACTCCATTCTTTATCCCAGCATCACCATCAACAACAGAGAGATCATACAAGTCCTCCAGTCCCAGCGAGTCAACACCGTTATATGTCATCCAGCCCTCCACAGGTCGTGAAATGGGTCGCTGTCTTGTGATTGGAGGCAATCCCTCTATGATGACAGCTGGGGTTTCATCTGTACTGAAATGGCAGTTTTCAATCCTGCTGAAACCAACTGATCGCAGTGTCACAAAAGCATTGTTGAAAGAGCAGTAACGAATGACGATACTGCCAGGTGAAGATACTTGAACTTGCCCCTGCTCAATAATACAGTTGTCTAGCTGAACGTGCCCTGTACCAACCTACATGTAAAATAAATAATAAAACAAAAACAGTGTTAGAAAAATCTGAAAAGAGGCTATTTTGGTAAGAAAATCAGCAGGGGAGGGCTTTATTTTCAGAATTTTTACAGTATGTTATTCAAGAAGCAACAAGTTTAAACAGACAGTGTTTAATATATCATTTTTAAAAATTAACTAATTGTGGAATGGACACCAGCAAGTAGTCAGCACACAGCAAGATTCTGCTAAAGAAAGTACCGGGTATTCATCTTTTTTAATATCATTATCCAGTATGCAAATGCAACCCTTGCCAACTTTTGGCAGCAAAAACCACATGGTAAATCATTAATATTTCATTTGAGATCAGCCAAATGGGAATCAATCAAGTAACCTCTTCCATTGTTTTCCTCAATAAAAACAACATCCTGTGTAGTGTTTAATTTTGAAAAGACAGTCATGGATTTTAAGCAATCCTAAATTCCTGGTTACAGCTATGGTTGCTTAAAACAGTCACATAAATGAAAAAGAAAAAGACAAAATTAATTGCCTATTTAATCTGGCAGAGAAGTGTATGAATGTTAAGCAGAGCACCTGCATTAAACAGTTTGAATATAACTAAGCATTTTCCAACTGCCACTAAAAGTTGAAAATATTATCATGATCATGATAAGCTAACTTAAGTAAGAAGTCTTGCAGTGTGAATGTTTCGAAAATAATAGAAGAATGGTGCAAGCTTGTATATTTAGCACGATGGCTGAATCGAAAAAAAAAAATTATAATGTCCTACACATTTCCTGAAGAACAGAGACAAAAACAAACTAACCCAAGTGTTTTCAATGATCATATCTCTGAGAACGCCATAAAATCAAGCCAGCTGCATGTCAAATGAATGTCTGGCCTACAAAAATGCCATTTTGGGCTATTCTGTGACTTTGAACTGGATATGAAAATGTCATTTGATTTTTATTCAACAATACAGCTATGCTTGTAAGCAAAATTTATGAAATTCTGTTCAAAATTCACACATTAAATCATTAAATTAACTATCTACTGACCTGATCTGATAAAATATACCGGTCATATCAGAAAAGGCATTTAGGGGAAGAAATATCTTTCAGTTGGCAAAAATATAATGTCCACAACCTAAACTAACTAAAACATATCAATTTCACATGAAATACAGGGAATTGCCCTAACATTTCATCATTAGAAGCTAGATTATATTTAATAACATCGGCCGATCACAGATCAAGAGACAAGACAGGAAATAAACTTACACATTGTATTTATAACATTTGTATTGAATGCATTACATTTAAAAAAAGAGATGAAATTTGTTACAACAAGACGAAGAAACAAGACGCTGCACAAAAGGCTTCAAGGATAAAGCCTTCCACATTTTAACCTATAAGCAAAGATTAAATAACGAAAAATAAAAAAATGCCCAAAAAGCAAGAACCCAAATATCCATTTCGCAAGTCCTGCCTGATTATGCTCTACAAATTATGAAAGTCTCATTAGAGTGATGAAGACTTGAGTGACTTAATATAAATTATTTTGTTATGGAACATCGATTCAGCATATAAAGATGACTACATTATACGATGTTTAAACAAGTGCTTAAAAACATGTTAACTATTCAAGACATACAGTTTGAGGGATAGATGTAAATCCAACGTTCAAAGAATGACAAATGAATAATAATTTGAGAAAAATTTAGTTCACGAAAACTCTGCGTGGTATGTAACCTTATAAGTTTTTCTAAGCAATTTGAATGGCTTCAATTTCTCTTCGATGTCTCTAGTAACCACATAGTTTGTTCATTAATAAAACTAATTTGCGTTTTCCACAAAAAAGGGTGTTCATGTTACCTTTAAAATGACAGGAAGCGAAGTCTGCGATCGTTGTGGACCGGGTTGAAGAATAATGTTTTGAATTCGTGTGGTTGACGCTTGCTGTTCTATGGCTATTTGCACTACTACATCACCAAGTTCGCCTTCGCCACAGATTTCGATTGGGAATTTCAAGCTCAAAACATGTTGTTCATCATAGACACCAGCCTGAAGAACGATGCAATCAAACGGAGAGGCTGCAGAAATTGCGCTTTTGATAGTCTGGAATTCTCTTCCCAATCCGACACGCAAGACCCTTCGGCGTTCGAGCTTTCGCCTGAACAAATAAAAGCACGGAGCACAGCGAACCTCTACGCTACGGTTCACCCACTGTTTTGAAGCCAAATAATGCACTTTGTAGGTGTCTTTCCACGAGGACGGTTCCTTTTGCGTGTAGTTGGGCCAGTTTGGGTGTTTCCACCGCTTAGAAGCCAAGAAGAGCTCTTTCCAGCGTGTCGAGTCTAAGCTCTTCACTAATTCCCTCCATTCTTGACAAACTTGAGAGCACCGACATAAATCTCTGACCGAAAGATGGTTCAGAATGACCCGCCAAAGTTCCAGCGGCAACAAAACTTCTTTTTCTGGCATTTTGTTGACCTTCGTAAGAAAAAAGCCTCGATATTTAGTTGGTGGATCCCCAATTAGTTTCAAAAACACCTGAATTTCTTCACGGACATTGCCGAGACCTCCATTTATTTGCCTGATCGCGTGAATAATATGCAAAATGAAGCTTATCGATTCCGTGTGAATGTGATTGGTTCGCTAGAGAACAAAGCAGTATTCCAGGCGGTTCGTTGATCGAGTGACAGAGAACACTCAACACAATAAGACTAACGAAAATTAAATAGCAATGTGGTATAAAATTCTTTCAATGCCGAACTTTTCAAAAAGCAGTGTAATTTTTAATTAGGCAAAGATAAAGGCCACCTAAAAATCAGTCCATTTTTGCTTATCCTATCCCTCCCCTGGCAGGTGCTTTTTTTAGCTTTACCAAATGCGGATGTTGAGCAAGCAAATGATTTCCTGTTGCGGAATGAGAGAGAAGACAGGTTTTTCGTTCGGCTATGAAATCAGATTAAAAATGTGCTATTGGACCTGTTACGAACGTGTGAAAGAGGAGAATTCTGTGTCTCTGATGGGATTTTAAGGCCACAATTTATTTTAATTCAAGTTAGTTATTGTAGTAGGTTCATATAGTTGGCCTCTTTTGCATATTGTTTGGATCGGCAATCCTGTATTGGCTCTTCGTTGGAGCTTCCTCTTTCTCGCCTCACGCAAGACTCACTCGTAACCCGGGGGTGGGGGGGGGGGGGGTACTTAATCCATGTACTGGGGTGCCGCTGGGAGTTTGAAACCCTGAGGAACCCTGACCCTGTTTAGGACAAACACAACCTCACCTACCCTACCCTGCGTATGACAGCGCCTTCTCCTGATTTCTAGTCCTGGTAATGATTTTATGTTGGATGGTGACCTGCTAAATATTACCAGATAAACGTCTGGGATTTCGGATTGCTTGTAATACTCGACGACAGTCTTGCAGCCATACCCCGTCTAGGACAGACTCACTTGAAGTTATATACCCTGTCCAGGGCAGAGGGGCCAAAAACCATACCCCATCCAGCGGCACGTCCCCTTATAGGTTTTGCCGCAATCGCACTGGGGGTCAGCTTTTATATCAAGATTAAGTTCTTCCCTGTTGGGATCCTATTTGCATTTATACTTTGTTATGTGCAAATAAGGTTGTTATAAATAAATATAAATAGGGAAGTACCCACCACGGGACTCGTAAACACCCTGATGAAGGAAGGCTGTGCCAATCGCAGAAGATAGAACATGGTTCTATCTTCTGCGATCGTCTGCGATCGTGATCGCAGGATCGCAGACGATCACAGAAGTGTGTTTCCATATGATCGCAGACGATCGCGGAACCTTTTGTGATCTGCGATCTGCGATCCGCGATCGTCTGCGATCATATGGAAACCAGCCTTAATCTCCTGAGAAAGCCTACCCCTGGAGTAGCTGTTTCAGAATCAAAACTTGTTCGGATCGGCTTTCTTTTGATACCGGTTTACAGCAATTTTATTAATAAGAGCAGGAAAAAATCTGTTTAAATTTTCTTATCTTGTCTTATCTTGGTGGACGTGGTACCGGAGTAAAATTGTACAACAAATAGAGGTCATAGAGATTAATCTCCACCCAACTGTTTTCCACTTGAAAGAGGTGCGACAAAGAAGCAAGTGCGACTGCGACAAAACCGCTCCTCAGAGCCGAGTGCCAGTCAACAGGGAATTAAATAAAGAGCAAACAATTCCAACAGTGGCGTAACGGTTTAATCCGAGAGTAACACAGGTGACTACCAGTTTTTGTCATAACTGATACGGCAAGCAACCATTATCTTTTCTAAATTTGACAGGGCTCCTGATACTGACAAGCATTGGACTGATGAAACTAATGATGTTGCTAATCTGTGGAGAAAGAACGGCCGTTCACTGTCTACTTCAATAAACGGGTAAAAAACAAGGAAGGCTGGTTACACGGAATATATATATTTTTAAACCAATTTAATATTTCGGGATGCACAGCCTTCCTTCTGAGAATCGCGAAGAAACTGTCCGTAAACACTGGGTACTAGACAGCTGTGAAAGTCTGGGACCGACTGTAGCTTCTTTCTTTTCTTCTTTGGTGTTTTGCCTGTCGCCGAGAGAAATGCCAACCAGGCGAAAATCGGGCAAAAATGCCCCGATACTAAGCCACGAATTCATTATTACAAATCATGGAGATATAGTATCATGTATATGTATGATCTTCATGATCGGGCTTATGTTCCAGGTAAGGTTTTAACGAATTTTCACTGAGGCACTTTGTGTGTACGGGTCAAGTTTTAATTCTTTTTCTTTTGTACTGTTACACCAGGCAACCACTAAAGTAGCGGCTGTATTTATCGCACCTCAGCATAACCTGACCAGAACTGTTAACGGTAGGTCTCCGCAGCAACTAATTTTAAATGCTTTTATTTTCATTTCAAATGATAAGTTTATCCGTCCATTACCAGAGGGGCACAAAGAGACCACGTGAAACACAATCAGTTTGAGCTGAACCGAGAGATTCCATTCCTTGTCAAGAAACGGATCCACCAACGTCGAACACTTTCATCTAACTTCTCTAACTTAATAGCTACTTAATTTCCGCTTTGAAACCCTCACATGAAACATATTTCGTACTTTTCTTCGTGCGTTCTATTCTTTCGTGGGAATTTTTGATTGGCCATTTCGCTTTAGACAATGGCTCGGTGTAGTTTTCAACTTTCTAAATAAAAGGTAAGCATTTGTTTTGCTGGATTGCTTTCTAGGAAAATGTGATTAATTGAAACTTTTTATGTACAATTTCTCGTCTTTTTTCCAGAGTAGAATTTGCGAATTATATCAAAAAGTCTTCTTGAAGTTGGTTTGTTGACCTGGGTTGGTGGTGTGGGGTTTGCACCTGTGCCAACATCAACAATTAAGTTTGATTGGCTGTTCAAATGACCCTTATATTACCCATCTCCATTTTGTTGTCTTGATGTTTTACCAATCAGTACTTTTGTACTGATAATGGAGATAAATCAAATTGAACTAGTTTTAAGATATCAGTTTGAAAGTTAAAAGTATAGCTGATTTGATATAAGTAAACTTAGGGATAGAAATGTGATAAAATAATGTAATCTTGTGTCATGTTAAAAAAATAGTTGCTTAAAACCTTTTTGATGCTAAGGATGAAATCCCTAAAGAGGGAGGTACCGACCATTCAAATGAAAGCTATTGAGTAGTATTAATTTTTACTGTGGTGCTGTTTATGATGCTATTCACGATGTTTCTGACTGGGTGAAAAGATAAAAGTAATCATTTGAATTCATGCTAAGCCTACAGATGCAATCAGTAATATTGTAACTATTCAAATAAATATATTAAGAAAGATGTTGAACACTTTTAATGCTGTTTGTTTCAATACTACTCAAGTTGAAGGGGAATTTGCACTTTGGCAGCCCTTGACAATATTCATGAAGACTAATTTGTCTACAGGTCTTCTTTTTCTGACTCTCAGTTAGGATCCTGAGTGCTTGGTTTTATAAGATTTTGTAAAATCTTGCAGAATCCTAACTAAAAAAAAATTCATGTAGAATCCAGCTAATTACTTCTTATATAGTGTATACAGGCCACAAATGTAGTTTTGGACCTGTGTCTTGGTTGATCTAAGGTAGATGTCATGCAAACTGGAGTGAAAAGGAATTTTTTTCCTCATCATTAATATTGATGCCTTGACACCGTATAAAGTGCATTACATTTTAACATTTTACTAAAATTAATTTGTTAGTTACAAATATTGTATAAAAGAAATGATGCTGGGTAGCTCAGTTGGTGGAGCACTGGACTACTGTGCGGGAGGTCACCAGTTCAAACCCTTGCTGGTCTTTAACCACCTGAGGAGAAAGTGCTGCCTTTGTAATGTCATCTGCAAATGGTTAGAATTTCTAGTCTTTTTGGATAAGGATGATAAACCATAGGTTCCATCTCAGAACACTTGTTCCAGATGATAATCTGTGGGACGTTATAGAACCCACACACTGTTCGAAAAGAGTAGGGGACTTAGTCCCTCAGTGTGGTGGTCTATTTGTATCTCTGATTTCATCTGTATTTCACATTCTGTTTGGGTTGGGTGGGTGGGTGGGTGGCTGAGATCAAATGTGGACTGATACCAGCTGCCAGTGGCACCGTTAACTGCAGACATCTGATCTCACCTCACAGAAGAACAATAAGTTAACCACCATGAAACTATCATGATATGTGCAGTATATAAATGCATTCATTTAACATTAATTCATTTGCACTTGTTAAACATTTTAGGAAGTGAGGAACTTCCAACAAGGTATACAAATGGACCTAAAGATTTTTGTACAATTTTCTTTTACTCAATGGCATGGATTGTTGTGCACGCAATCATCCAGGAGTATGTCTGGGATGTGAGTACATCTATTAGTTGAATGCTGAACCCTTAAACCACAATATCAACATCCAAATTCTCCTGAAATGTTTTGTTATATTTATTATGGTATTCTTATGTCAGGAGAATTTGTTTGAGCTCCAAGTCAGTTAACATTTTGTGATCATTTTTTAGTTTCGTCTCGTGACTATAGTAATATATACCGGTAATGATAATATATTATACCATATTACTATTATATCACTGAGTTAATGTAAGGAAAATGAAATACATTTTTGTCATTACTGGGGCTTTAAGGTATGGCTGAAAGGAAAGCCAAAAAAAAGATAGAAACGATGAAGAAGAACAGACGTCTTGAACCACTTTTTACTGGAGTACCTAAAAAAACAACTAACTGACCACCCAAAAAAAGGTGACTAAGAAATGAACTATTTTAGGTGAGAGCTTGCATAGCATAACATAACTGTACAAAAGAAAATCCAGAAGGTGCAGAAAAAATAAGCAATAATGTTATTAACAGGTGCATCGAAGAATGCAGAGTTACACAACTCATCTGGTATTTTACAAACCACAATATTTTATTATTAAAAATCAATATTGTTTGACTCTTTTGTTCAAATTCCCTGATTCAAGTTACTAGATTTCTGAACTTGTCTTTTGAAGTCATAAAGGATGATGATTTTGCTCTGTATTGTCCTTGAGATTTTATCTCCTCCTTTCTGTCCATTTCTGTCCAAGTTGTTAAGCGGCGATCATCATGGCAACAAGCCGTTTCTAGTGATACCTTTTTTGTTTCATTATCACTCTCCCTGTGGAAAACCTCTGTCACTCTCCATGAACCTCAAGTTCATGCTCAGCTGAAGAAGTAACATAGCGACATGCTCCTGGAGTTTCAAAGGAAAAAGGTCTTTGGTCTAGTGGGATTCAAACTGCGACCGTTGGACTACAAATTTATGCTGGCCAGCGATCTTTAGCACTGAGCTATGTAACATTCAATGTTGATGTAGGTAAATTTGAAAAGATATAAATGTGAGAGTCATGGGAATAAAAAATAATCATAGAGATCACGTGGTGGAGACACACCTGGGCACTCTGACTCTCTCTGTCTCTTACATTAGAAGTTCATACTTAACTAATAGCCTCTTGAACAGAAATGTTTACTCAAAATTGAATTATGATCGACTTGAACTACATTCTAAGTTTTAACATGGCCCAGATGGCCAAAAAGGTTACTTTTTAATTTGTAGCAAATTACAAGTTCAACAGTTAAATTAATCTGTATTAACCATTCTTTATGCTTGCTGATTGCAGAAAATCTCCCGGAAACTACGCCTCTCAAAGACAAAAAACACAAAGTTTAACGACTCTGGAATTTTGCTTCCCTTCTACTTTTTCTTCGCTGCTTGGGGAGCAGACATTATATTGAAGGTAAGCTACATAATTATTTATGTTGTAGGGTAAGATTGATATTTCTTCTACTACATCTGCGGATTCAAAAATTTCCATGTCCACACATAACATATTCAAATCAAATTTGCCTGGCCACACCTATCCAGATTCGTACTAGTATCCAGGACTCCTCTGTGACTATTGTCAACAGAGCTTACACCATTAGATGTGCGAGGTGATGACAAATTCATTGAATTTGAAAATGTCCGGATTCAACCATCCACATGATTCCAAATTCTTTGCATATTCAAAATTTTCCACTCTGGAGAGCGAATTTAAAAAGTTGCAGATTTGCATGCCGTACTCGCATGCCTTGTGCTGGATTAGGTAGGTAGGTAACTTTATTTCAATTGGGGTTGATGAGGCTAATATGCCAAGAAAACTATAAAGATATCAAAAATTACATGATCAATTAATTAATGACTAACATTCTAACCATATCAATAAATATTAAAACAATCCTAAATCTTAAAATAATTACAGTGGGAAAAAAATCATAGTAAACTGTACATTACTGACAAATGTAGCTCTCTTACAGCATTCTTAAATTCCTTAAGGACTGTCGTTAAACGTAATTCATCTGGTAAAGAATTCCACACTTTGGCACCAATAAAAGTTGTAGATTTTAAGCCAAAGTTTGCAGTTTTGTTACATGTGATGATGGGCTTGATTAATGTGGACTGAAGATAAATCTGGAAAGAAAAAGTTGCAGATTCAGAAATATCCAGATGTGTGTGGATGGGGCCTTAGAATAATAAAGCAAGTTATTGTATCACACATTTCAGTTTTCATTCTTTACTGACATCAAAGTATTTCTTTGCAGGAAGGATTCATTCCACACATTTCAAAGCTTTGGGAAGGCTATCCACACAATGAAATGTCGTAAGTTTGAATTGTCTCAAATTTTTTGCATTTTTTATTTAAAGTGCACCTAACACCAAATTTAATATTATTTTTGTTTTGCTAAAATAAATCTTTGAACCTATCACAACAACACTTTGTCTTTATTTCCAGTTTTGGACATTGTGGGCTTCAAAACGTACAGAAAATGAAGCATCATTTGGTACACGACTGAGTCAGAAAGGGCTTGGGTCTATTTGCAATTTGACATCACAAACTGTTTTGCGTGCATGTTTATGTTGCAGTTAATTTTTATTTTCAGTTAATTTTACTTTTTCAGTAGTTAGTTTTTTTCTAACTAGGTGGTTTTATTTTTAACTGGTTAATTTTTGTCTAACTAGATTATTTCATTTTTTAACTCGTTAGTTTTTTTCTAACTAGTTGATTTTATTTTTAACTGGTTAATTTTTTTCTAACTAGATTATTTCATTTTTTAACTGGTTAGTTTTTTTCTAACTAGATTATTTCATGTTATAACTGGTTAGTTTTTTCTAACTAGGTTTCTCTTCGTATCAAGTAGTTATTTCCTTTTTAAAACTAGTTCCATTTTTGGTAATTAGGTACTTAATGGTTTTATCAACTGGCCTTTTCTAATAAAGTATTTTCCTCCATTCAGTTTTGTTATGACACAACCTGCATATTCAGTCTTAATTCCTAATCTCCCAAATGTGTTGTTTTAAATGAGCTTGATGTTATTGTGCCCAGGGTTTACTGATTAGGCCTAAGCATTATGGTTTTAGGGTTAGGGTTAGGGTTAGGGTTAGGGTTAGATTAGGGTTAGGATTAGGGACAGGTTAGGGTTAGGGTTAGGTTAGGGTAAGGGTTAGGGTTCAGATGTACTAGCAGATTGAAGAGGAGAAAAAAGGGAGATAGATTTTGAAAAAATAATAATGGATGGTTTGCTGTTATTATTAAAACACAACAAATATAAAAATAAACTTGAAAGCAGTTTTATTGTCTATTGTTCCATTGCCATTTTACATGCTGCTGTAAACATTATTTCTTTAGTAGTTTCAAAAACAATATTTGGTCTCCAGCATTTTGTCAATCTTGAGGGGGAAATGAGAGTTGTTATTAAACCAAATTTGGTTGCTATTCTATGTGTTTTCCATTTCAACTATTTTCCCAAATAGAACATTGGGATGAAGTGCAGTACTTTTATCAATCTTATCAATTTTGACACAGACATAATCATTGACTTCAAATTTCTTCACACTCGGTCTTGCGGATTTTGTTTTTCATTTGTTTGGCTTTTCATTTGTTTTCTGTTTTGAGATGAACTTTCTTCAGCTTTTCTTTTGGAGGTAGGATTGTTCATGTCTGAGACTCTGGTAGGCTCCTCAACTTCTGTTTCAATTGCTTTCTCCGCACATTCATTTTCATCTTCACTTTCTTGTTGTCTATCTGCTTCCATAGAGGAACATTGTTCTGGCGCTGGTGTTGTTGGCATAATTCTATGGGGAAGAATGCCAAAGACAAGTTCATATGGGCTTTTTGAAGTTGCTCTGTGTATTGTGACATTTCTCTTATAGGCAGCCTCTCCAACAAATCTGCACCAGGTGTTCAAGCTGACTTGTTTCTCCTTAAGGATGTTTGCCAAGTTTTCCTTAACGGTTCTGTTGTTTCTTTCAACTAGTCCCTGTGTTTGTGGAGTTCTTGGAGCTCCATGAACTAGGTCAATTTTATGTTTATTGCAAAAGTCTATCATGTTCTTATTCTTGAATTCTTTTCCATTATCTGTGTGAAGCTTTTTAGGAAAGCCAACCTGCCAAAAGAGTTGTGTGACTGCTTCTAATACTTCCTCACTGGTTTTATGTGACAGAGGAAAAAGCCAGGAAAACTTGCTGTAATGATCAGTTGCATGTAAAAGCCAGTTGTGGTTTTTTCCACAAGAACAATTCAAATTTCTAAAGTCTATCAAATCCAACTTACGTGTGCCAGAAAATTACTTGCCTGTATTGGTTTCGTTATTGGCCGCTTCAAATGGTCTGTTACACTTTTCTGTTGTTGGTGTTGATGGCACAGACCGACGAATAGTGTTACAATATGTCGAGATATTTCTGCATATGTCCTCTTTACAAATTCTTCAGTTTTATCTCTCCCGCGGTGTGCGGTTGAAGAATGAGCTTGGGATAAAATGCTGTGAAGTTGGCTTCTAGGTACTACAATTTTTCGGTCCTTCGACAAGATGTTGTCATTTTGAATGGTCCACTGCTTTCGCTTAATCGTCCCTACATCTGTCTTTGTCAGTCTGAACTGCTCGTGATTCTTGCTTTTATTTTTGAGTCAGTTTTTAGCATTCTCGTAAAATTCATCATCTATGAAGACAGTCAATTTACTGTTACTTTTTTTGGAGCCTTTAAGGGCATCTAACTTTTCATAAAACGTGTCTTAAGCGACACAAAACGGTACACTATCCATCGCTTTCTTCGCTTTCAATGAACAAGTCCCATTTTCATACAAGTGCGCATGTGCGTGTTTTGCATAAATTAAGTTTTGACCGAGGTGAGTCTGGGACCTAGGAAAGAATAAATAGAAGAAAGAATAGGGCGACTTCCAAATTGAGCAGCGTGGTCTAGAGAAGAGCGTGATGGACAGGAGATCCGAACTGATACGAAGGTCGTTGGTTCGATACCCAGCGGGTAAGTAAAAATTCTTCTTTATTCTCATTAAAGTAATGGCGTTAATATAAATGCAACACAGTTAGTGTGAAACAGAATTGTGAAGTAGTGAAAGAGTACAGGTTGATAGAAGGGGAATAGGGAGTAACAGAGAAATGTGAAAGTGATGTTGTAAATTCTTTTTTTTTTATTTTTTTTTTAATTTCTCTATCTTTTAAGAACCCCCTAAAAATACCAGGCCCCTATTTTTCATCCACACCCCAAAAAATGAAGGCCCTTTTTCAGACAGTTGACTGAAACCAGGCAAGAGTAAAATTACCTGGTTAAAAAAAAATACCTAGTTCAAAACTATATTTACCTAGTTAAAAAAAAATTACCTATTGAAAATTTTTGACTACAACATTTACAAACTTAAGACTTAATGCAATGTAAATCAGTTTGTGACGTCAGATCAAGAATAGACCCAAGCCCCTTCTGACCCAGTCGTGGGACAGATGATGGCCAGATTTTGCAACTTTTACACTGAGCCTATGAAAAGTCAAGATAACGGGTCAAGATTTGATAAAAAGGTGCAGTGCATTTCAGACAGGTGCAGAGATTTATTTTTAGCGAAAAAAACCTTTGGTGTTAGGTGCACTTTAATGCAGATATTTATCATAGTGTTGAAAATGTGTTTTTTTTTCCACTGGGAAAATGAATGGTTGAAAAACAAGGCTATTTGTGAAATTATTATTTTGGTTTGTTTTTGTATCTTTATTTCAGGTTTACTCTCAAATTCTACTTTATTCTTCAAATATCATTCTGGGTTCACTGCTTTCCTGAGTTGTACTTCATGCGGGCTAAACGGGTATGTACTGAATCTGTGTAGATGCGTAGACATCTAATGAAAACTAAATTATCCTTTTGAAAAATAACATGGTTAAAACGTTTTTGCAAAATCAAAATAATTGTGATGGTAAGATAGAAATGTTCTTTTTTGATCACTCTCAAGAAAAACAAACATTCCAACACTGTATTCTTTGTTTGATTCTTCATTTATTTTTTGCAGGAAGAAATTTTCCCTAAGGTTCAGTTGTACATCGAATATCTGTTTTTCATCTGGGCTGCCTATATGTTGAAGTAAGATTTTGATAAACTTTGCAGAATTTTCAAGGCATTATTAATTTAAGCCCGACTCTGTTGACTTTGTCACTGTTTTGAACACTGAAACTGTTCTTGTCAATAGATAATAGTACAACAACAAAAACACCAGCTTTATTACCAAATAATAGTTGAATTTAATTTACAACATAATGTAATAATAGAGGAAAGGTAACATTTACTCAGAATAACTGAAAAGCTAATCAAGCTGAGTAAAATTAAGTACAAAATATGGTTTTGCTGTTGAGCACTCAAGTTAAATGATGCTCAATGAGAGTTTTGTTGTTGTTGTCGGAGTGCTGACAAACTGTATGTTAACAGTCAGCTGTTTCAGGAATAACCCCTTCATCAGTATTAGTTATTAGTGACAAATGCTCATGCTAATGGTAGATATGTCATGTGCATGGTGTTCAAAAATAAACAAATGAAACTAATAAAAAACACAAATGCATGCTTGGTAAGCGGAAATATGTTGTAAAATGAAAAAAGACTGAAAAGATAATTTTCCCTTGAGGAAATTTCAGAATTTAAACTCGATTTTAATTCCATGTGGTGCCAAGGTCTTGTAGCAGAATACCAGCGACTTTTTTTCTTGTCAATTGGATGTCCATCACAACTGCACTTGTAATGAGTAGTGTATTTGTTCCTTATACTGTTAAAAAGGAAATGTTGTATATTTCTAGACAAAACATGTATGCATGACCATTCCTGATCATAACAAGGTTTCCATTTTAAGTGGGTGTCTTTAATGTGATCTTCCACAATAAAATTATTTTATTGTGTTTTCTATCATGCGACACCTGGTAATTTATCAGTCGAATAATTTGTGGCAACAATAATTTATTGATAGGCAAATATCTGTTGTAGGTCAAAATGAAATTCATGTCAAAATGATTTTAACCTACCGGTAGGTCAAAATGAAATTCCTTTGTCTCCTAACTCTTCTAACCCTTATTCTTGATTCATGAATAATTAGGGTTAGGAGACAAAGGAATTTCATTTTGACCTACAACATAATTATTAATTATTTCTTTTAGCTTTACCCACGTTACTCTGTGCTGCCTGGTTGTCCATTACTTTGTGGAGAGTATTAATCATGCAATGAGAATGCTTCACATTAGCAGTAAGGAGGATGCTGCCAGAAACCTGTAAGTTTACTCTGCACTTACAAGGAAATTCTATTTTAGACTCCTTTCTCTGTAAGTGCCCCATAGGTGAACATTTTTTTTTATTATCAGCCACAGGAAAGTTCTTGTTTACTGCTCGCACTTTAAGATATCATCCTTACAGTTAACAATTGGTTAATCAGCATGTGTTCATCGCCATATGAAGCATGTGGGAAGTTTGCCAGAGAGCACGAAAGATGCGTAAGAGTTGATTGAAGTGTGGGAGCAATTCTAGCTTCTTGAGTACTCTCCAAACTTCCCAAGCGCTTCATATCTCAATGAACTCACAGCTGACACATGAACCAATAAATTGTTTTATAACATTTTCAAGGCAGTGCTACCTCTGCTATGTCATCAGCGTGCACAATAGGAATATGAAGCACTCTCATGCAATTGAATTTGACTACACGAATTTATTTACCAGCTATGTTCTAATCTCAAATGTTTGCATCATTCAGATATAGCAGAATAATGACTACTAAAAAAACATACAGGAAATTTTGTTCAATCTAAGAATGGGATTTAGGAAGTTACAGCCACATCTAGCAGTTATTAAACTGAACCACAGTAAAGTACTGCTAAATAAGTTTCATTATGCATGTTATTTTGAAAATTATGTCACATGACATATGCAGACCTAAACGTTAGGAAGACCATGTACAATGTAATAAACACCACACCACACTGTTCATTAACTTTCATTTGAACGGTGACACTTTAGCATTTTCTTCCACAGACTCCAAACAGCACCACAAGAAAGATCATTCCAATTATTTCATTGACAGCCATGAACTAGTACAGCATAATACACAGAAATCCAGGAGCGTGTTGCCCAACAGTCTTCTGCAGTGCTTGGTCACATTAACCCCATGTGTTGATTGGTCCCGTCTTTTTTCTTATAGGTTTTGGGTGTGGACCATTCTGTTTGCCATTGCTCGATTTACAATAATTGCTCTGACAGTCATGACCTTTTGGTAGGAACAATAAACTGGGCTTCATTATGTTTGATGTTTTCTTTCTGAGAGAAGAATTTTTCTCAATAAGTAACAAAAATGTTTTTGTTGTGATCCAGGTACGGCCTTCCTCGTCTTGATAATGCTGGTCTTAATGTTGACTCAGGAAACTTCAACAGCCCGCCTATTCGGTAAGATGATAATAACGCTGTCTTATATAAGCTAAACATTCCTGCAAAATTGATCTACATGTAGCATGCTTAATAATTTGAAATATTAGACTTGGAGAACTTAACCCTTTCCTGCCCAAGGGGTTCCCCATTGACAAGTAAAATCGTCTGGCGTTAGACAGAGTAAAATCTATAAGTGCCAATTGGCACTCACGGGCGGGAAAGGGTTAAATAAGTAAAAGTTAAAAGTATAAACTATGAAATAAGAAAACTATGCCATTAAGTTATCTTATTGTTATTGTTGATGATACTGGTGACCAGAGGGTGCATTATCAGGGTTCTTGTTATTAGATTTTGAATAGGAGGATAAACGACAACAATACCAGGTTAGAAAGTAGTCTGGTACAGATCACAGTTCATCGTTACCTGGCTTCCATCAACATAGCTAGTAAAATGTGCTTGAAATGCCGGTAAAAATAGCTGGTTACTACGGCTCTTAACAAGAACCCTGCATTATACATCGTATTTCTTCCCTTGGGCCATATTTTCCATTTCCAGCAGAGTGATGTGTGGGAGATTTTGCCCAGCTGCTTCTATTTCACTTAGTTTACTCTAAGTAATACTTGACTTTTATTTAACTACTGTCATGGAATTTCTCTGTACGTAACTCTATGTACTTGACAAAGGTCAGAGCATTTACTTCTCTTTTGTAATGTCAGAGCTAGTATTTGTTTGAAAATATGTACAAGGAAGAAATAAAGTGGTATGTTCATTGTTATACCAACAGACTCACTGCTATGGCTGGAGTGATCCTAATGCAAGCCTGGCTGGCCTGGAACTTTATCTGCTATCAGATTAGCATGTGGCGTGAGCATGCCAGCACTGCCACACCCTCCAAGAAAAAAGACACCAAGAAGAAGGGCAAGAAAGAGGCTGACAAGAAGAAAAAGGACGACGCTGAGGAAAGTGAAGAGGCAGAGGCTGAGGAATACGAGAAAACCAATGGCTCACCAAAGGCTGTCACTAAAGCAAAGAAAGCTTAATTTATTACCAAACATATTCAAAAGTTGAGATAACATACAGATCAGGATTTTTGTTGAAGCAGAGAAGCAGGTCCACTTTTTAAATTTATGCCATATATAGCTTGCAATAAAAAATTATTAACATCCAAATTAAAGAGAGAAGACAGTTTTCATTCTTGAACACTGGTCATTATCTCAGAGCACATTTTTGGGACAATTCTGCTTGTTCCTGTTTTGGTTTAGTTTAAGTGGAAAAAGTTATTTTAGAAATGAATATTCTGAAAATGTAATACTCTTGGTAGAAACGACTTGAGACCAACATGCGGAATAGTCTGGGCCAAGTAATTATGAACCTGACTTTTGAGGCCATGTCATGGGCTTTGCGGGAAATGAATGGTTTCCTGCCAAATGTTTTCCCAAAGAACCGCATTTACGTGTATACCAAGTAGATGATATTATGTTGATTCCATCTATTCTGCTCGCAGAAGCGAATGAACGGAAAAGGTCCAAAAAGAAAAACAACCCACATGATTACCATCCTTTCCAAGTATTCCTATTCCAGAATGTGCGCCCTCAATCTGTCAGTCTCTGCTACTCAAAAACCCTGACACATGTAAATCACTGGATACCTGTTGATTTGCTGCCAGCCGGGCTCAAAGTAAACGGCACACGTGCGGTTATTATTCCAAGTTGCGGTTATTATTCCGTCTTTTCCTTCTCCATGATTTACTTGAGAATGAGCAAGTTTGTTCTCTCCAATAAAGCTTTGCCAGAAAGTTCAGAAAATTGTGAAATTTATTTTTTATTAACTTGGCGTAAATTAAAGTGCCCCTAACCCCAAAAATTTTTTTCATTTTAAATGATTCGTCTCTGAATTAGAAGCACAACCGTAAAAAAATTTTTGATTCGGTTGAATCTTCGCTTCTCTGTGCCCCGGTAAAGTCTCGAAATATTACGACCAAAAACGCCGCCATTTTGTTTCACGCGCTTGTATGACGTCATCCCGGGAACGGAAGTTCTGTTGGGCTTACAAGTTCTTTGAAGGAAGCTCAATAATTCTAACTCTGAGGGCAAATAAGACATGATTTTAACCGATAATTTATATTCATAGTATTGTCACATGTAACATGTCTCTCCTAAGAGAAGATTTGATGTTTTGCAAACGAATGAGCCAAAAACAGACCGGCTGTTCGTGAAATAAACATATTCCCATCGGCTGATCTCACAAGCATTTTATGCCCTTTTATACGGTGAAAACAGAAAATTCCAATGAGTCCGTTCAGTGAAAAGATCTTCTCTTTAAAACTCGTTTATTGTATAGTGATAAAACCCAAACTTGTGCATGTACCACGTTTCCAATGCATCGTGATATTCGGTGTGCTGCGTATCGGATACACAAAGGATTTAACCGCAGCGACACAAAGTAGTCCAGAATGTAATGGCAGCTAAAATAATTGTTCCTCGATATGTACCTTTAGGAAAACCTCATCAATCTAACTTCCTTTAAATTTTTCGGCTTCATGAGTCCTACAGTCTTCGACACAAGCGCTCTATTAAAACCGGTTTCCAACGTCAACAATCAAAATATATTTCAGAGGCCATGCTAATTCACTGACGGAAGCCCATGTCACTGATCAATACATTGTAGACTGCTAAGAAAACTTGAAGTGTTTACAAATCAAATTGATTAACTTCACCGAATTCAGCTGATTTAGACGATGGTGCCACTCGAACTTCATGTTCAAATGGAGCTACATGTAGTAAAATATATCCAATCGCGTCTAAATTTGTGTCAGTTTGTTTACATCGGATATATGCAAATTATTCTCGCATCGCGAAGTTGCGTTCGCTTATTTCTAACCAACAGTTTAGACGGATACGTAGCCTCAGATTTTAATTGCAGTAAGCTATATTTATTTTATTTTACCTTGCCTTGACTTCGTTCACATTACTGCCTGAGAATAACTAGAAGTTCAGCTAATCCTCAAGTCACGTAATTCGCGTCGGCTGAGCTCACTTTCCGTTCTCTTGTCAAATCTATCTTTGCCTTCTTTGAATAGATACCATAAATAAGGACTCTCCCATAAATAGGCACTTCCACAATTAATTGCTGATGTTCGTTTAACAATACCGATCTAAAGTCGGATGTGCGCCGTTTATATGAAATAACAATTATTGTTTTCAAACCGCTGCACAATTCCCATTGCCGATGCACGGGTACTCGGTCGTTCAAGATTGAAATGTTAAATCAAAGCTTTTGCTCACCAGCAGCGTACACAGAACCACGAGGTACGGCAGATAACACTTATAAACGAAGTTAATCTTTTTCGTAATCCCTTCTTCCGCGAATCTTGCTGTCCATTCCTGGTCTTAATAACCATGAGGTTCCTTCGAGCTCCTCGCCGATTCCGTTCTAGTTCCACTTCAGAAATGAAGTGAATTTGGTCTTCACCCTACACATGGCCTGACTCTGACTCCGAGGACGAGGAGGACATGATTCCAACACAATTTTGACTACTGCCAGGCTTTTACCTCCAATATGTGCTTCGATGACCCCAACAAACGCTTGCAAAAACGGAGATTGACTAAGAAGCTACATGTATTTTCAATCGTTCCCGGGATGATGTCACGAACCTCGTTGGACCCAGACTCCCTTTTACTCGGCCGTGCAACAAATTGAATTTGGCTGTCCATAAAAAATGGAGGATTCAACCAAATCCAATAATTCTTTCGCCGAAATACTTCGAATGATAAGTAGATTTATTTAGGCGAAAAAATTTTTTTGAGGTTAGGTGCACTTTAATGAAAAAGCAGGAGGACAAGGAGAAAGAACAGAATACACAGTTTTTATGCTCTGTCTTTTTATTTTATGGTCACACTGGTACACTGGTTACAGTTGCCGCAGTTATTAATTTTTTTGTGCACAGTTATGCCAGGCCATGGACAGAGAATGTTTGCTCACTTTCAAATTCTGCAATTTCAAATTACTAATTCTCCACACAGGTCACTACATACATGTAATTCTTATAGAGGTGGTTAGGAGAAAATAGTGAAAATAGAGCTGAACGTCAAGGCAATTTATTTCTTTTGATCATTGGCTGAAAACGTTTGGAATCAAATTGAATAATTTTGTCCTTTCAAAGAAAACTTGCTTTCAAGGAAGTGTTGTTGGAGAAGTTAAGGAAAGACTTGTATCCTAAAAGAAAAAAAAACTATCTTGGCTGTCAAAGGAGCATATTCCTTGAATGCCAGCCATGTACTCCATTAAAGCTTGGAAGAACTGTCAGTGCAGCACATTTTTGTCTTGGAGAGTTCAAAATCAAAACCATGTGATATACATTATCTTTGCTTCATAAATTAATAAATTATTGATAAGTTAATTACTGACTGTCCCCTAAAATTGTCATAATAGTTAATGATATCCTGTCTTTGTCTCTGGATCGTTTATAAGTTTGAGATGCCGGCTATAGAAGGCTCTTATCATTCATGTAAACTCAAACAACTGCAGTGAAACTTTAGTATTTAATACATAGCAGAAAACAGTATTATGTGTTTGAGTGTATATTTGTTTAAAAACAAACCAACTAGGCCGCATGAAGTGGATTTCGTAAGAGGGAACAGGAGGGACTAATTACAAAATCTCATGTCCCAAAAGGGGGGAGGGCGGTTATTAGAGGGGGGGGGGGGGCTTATTACAAACACAGACTTTCAAACGGGGACTTATTAAAGAGGGGAGTTAAAAGGACGGGGGCTTAATAGGGCTTTTACGGTATGCTAAGATGAACTTTAAGCGCGTGAAGGTGACAAATAACGAATCACCGTAATTAATATTTCCATTTCACGCTTCTTAGTAATTACCATGAAAGTGAAAAAAGATCTTGCGGTTTTGAAAACCTTAACCCGGGGTGGGGGGTACTCCCTATAATGGCCTATACGGGGAGGCTCCGCCCGAAAGGGGTACCTTTTTCACGTTTCAGGTATATGAAAGGGTAGGGATTTCACGAGTCGAAGTATATGAAAGGGTAGGGGAATCTGTCATTTAGGTATTGAAAGGGGCCTTTCATTAAAATATTTCGAACACACATACCTTATGACTGTACTGTTTTAATTTATTGAACGCTACATGAAAATGACAAGAGGACTTCTTGTTTTAGGCATACGAAAGGGGTACCATTTGTCAAGGGAAGGTATACGAAAGGGGTACCATTTGTCAAGGGAAGGTATACGAAAGGGGTACCATTTGTCAATGGAAGGTATACGAAAGGGGTACCATTTCTGTCAAAAATGGTATATAAAAGGGTAAGGGGTCGGACCTCGGGGCGGAGCCTCCCCGTGTTAAATTTTTCTTAGTACCCCCCCTTCCCGGGACCTTAATTAACATTGTGAATTTCCTTCTTTCATGCTAAGTACCTTTTTGTAAGAAGAAGATCAAACATAAATAGGGTGCATTCATCGCGGATACCACATGTACCTAATAGAGTTTCGATGTAACTTTAACAGTTCTTCCGCTGCTAGTTGTGTTACGGCGTGGAGAAATACCGTCTCATCCTGGTGGCCACTCACAGGTAGAAGCTCACGATAGCAGTCGGTGTCGTACTCATCAGTCTGGTGACCACTTACCACGTGGTCGTTAAATTGCTCTGATGTTTGGCGCTCTAACTCCATCTCACCTCCTTTTGGGGAGTCTGGTTGCTAGTCGTTGTTGTTTTCAGAATGCGTCTCAGAAGGACTTTCCGTATTGTTGGCAGGACAATCCAGAACTTTTTTGCCCAACCTAATCTTCTCCGTTGGTTTGAATGAGGTGGCATACATCATACATGTTGAGCGGGAGGGTACCTGGAGGGTAGCAAAGGGGGGAGGGGGGGGGGGGGTTCGTGATCCCGTTTCACGCACGAATTACGAATTTTGACAAAATTCCCGCATCTCGCGCATCGTATACTTTTTACAAACTCATACACGAATCACGGATTGAAATGACCATAAACCGCAGCTTTCACCTTGTCTTGCATCAGAAACAAGAGGACAAGAGATCAGAGTCAAATGTGGAAGTTGTTCATCGTGGCAGATGTAATAATAGTAATTAGTTTCGACTGTCACTGCTAGCGTTTCATCAGGCAATGAGGTAGACTGGTTACACAACATGATGGTATTGATTCTGTCATTAGGGTGAAATCCCATCTGTTGCTGACGATAGGCTTTTCACGTTCTTTTCAGTACACAGAGGTTTACTGAGGCGACTGTGACTCGAAAAAGCAGGGGTGGATCTAGGACTAGGAAGCCGACTGGAATAAACTACCGCCGATGCGAAAGTATCTAGGGGGTCCGGGGGCATGGGGGGTCCGGGGGCATGGGGGCCCGGGGGCATGCTCCCCAAGGAAATTTTGAAATTTTAGTCCTCGGACTGATGCGATTGTCAGTTTTCTGAGGGGCAAATCAAAGCCTGCTATGTGTTTTAATGGCTGTAAATTCAAGTCAGCGTTTGCGTTAATTAGAGAGGATATGCGATAAAGATCGACAGTTATCAATGCGCTTGCCATTTTATATTCAGCTGTATATTTAGAAATCTGTTACAATACAACACAATACAATACTTTACTTAAACACGTCACGTCTAGGAGCTATACAAGCTCGTTCGAAATACGTACGTGTATTCCTAAAATATAAAAATTTACGTATTTTACAAAGTTAAAAATCTAAAATTTAAAAATGCTGTAATCTAATATACTGATATGAGTACTGTTAACTACAAAACCTACATAACTATTCACTAAACATCAACACAAAGAATCATCTCAACATACAATAAAATCAGAAAACCTAATAAAAATACTGGTGGGATAAATGCGCAAAAAGTTAAAAGTCTAATTTTCTCAGTTCACTTTTGAAATGGATACTTCACAAATTAATGTGATCAAGTAAGCTGAAGCCACTCTAAGGGCACTGAGGCCATAAGGTAGCTGGCATTACCCCTTAAATCTACCAAAGCAAAGATTGAGCCCAAGCATTAGCAGCCATGGACAGCCGGGCCTCATCAGCATGGCATAGCTTATGCTCAGGCTCGCTTTGGCCGGTCTAGTTGGACTGGCAAAAGAACTGACAACATGTCAAGAAGTGGATGGAAATGTCGCTAGACAGTGAGAATCACCAAATAACTAATAATCTCGAACCAAAATGCGAAGTCACCGGCTCAAGCAGATGTGGTAATAAATGAGAAATTAATCCTAAAAGGTTTCAAGATAACCGAGTAGTAAGCATGGCGGACGGACGGTCAGTTTGTAGTTCTGATGATGATCATGATACACTCCCTAAAACCGAGTCTTGTTCGCTAAACCCTGAGGTCTGTGAACTGGAATATCTTCATCTTAATGGCGACAAGTTAATGTGGTCAAACGACCTCGAATCGCTCAAGAATTTCGTGGCAGATGTTCTAAAACAGCAAGGGAAATGGCTGACGCCTGGTGGAAATACGAAGCAATTCAAAAGTTCCAACGGTAATTTAATCATTAACTGGTACAACAAGAAACAACGAACTCTGAACTTTCAGGGTCGTGATGGCCCTGCTTTAAAAGATGAGTTAGTGGAATTAGTACGAATGAAGCCGGGAGTGCCAACGGATTTGCAAGACCACGAACCTTTGGTATCAACCGAACAAACAACGCAACCATCACTATCAGAGGAAGACAGCAGTATTCAGCGTAATAGTCGAATATTGATCGACGACGGGAGTCCGTCAAATTGCACTCAAGAGCGATCAAATCCAGTAATTGTGACCGACATTGAGGGCTTAAAACTTGATTTATTGATACTTCAGAAACAAGTCGCAGAAAATACAAAGCTTTTGTCCATTATAAATGCCAAAAATCAAGACGAAAATGCTTCTTGTACCGAACTCCTTGATTACAAGAAAAGGTGCGAAACGTTATTATCCTCTGTTTCCAAAAAAGACAATGCAATCAGAGAGTTGGAAGAAATATGTTTGACCTTTGAGAGCCGCGTTTTGTCATTAGAACAAGAGAATGATTCCCTTAGGCTTGCATTAACCATCATTATGCAAGAAAAGAGTCAAGTTGAAAGCAATCAACCAAGGTCAAGCGAATGTTGGGTCCATGTGGATAAGTCGCGAGGCAACAATGGAAATGCCAAACGTAGCCAGAAGCCAGTGCACACTAATATCACCGAAACCCGAAACAGTTTTGAGCCCCTTCGAATTAACGAACAAGTGGAAGTGAGAAATGTAGTCAATCAAAAGGTAAACAGTGGTGACGATGGCCAAGGTACATCTTCGTCTTCCTCGGAGGTTAGAACGGAGAAAACTATCGAGACCGTTTCAACCGAATTGTCAGACGATCACGACCGACTACAGCCCGACCGCCGGAAGAAGGTCATCATAGCAGAAGATTCTACACTTAAATATCTTCGAGGTCACAAAATGTCCAGAAACTCCCAAGTCAAGGTAGCCACATTCCCGGGATGCACAACACGAGACATGAAGGATCACATTAAGCCACTTTTACGCAGAAACCCGGACGAGATAATTATCCATGTTGGAACCAATAATTTAAGATCTACCAACTCCCCTCGTGAATGTGCTGAAGAATTGATTGACCTAGCCGAATCAGTTAGTTCGGAATCTTCAGCCATGATTACAATATCCAGTCTCATCAGTAGATCAGACGATGAATCTTTGACCGGTAAAGTTCCTGATGTGAATAAAGTTCTTAAGCAGTTTTGTAAGCAAGGTCCTGGGGTTATATTGATCACTCAAACATTTCTGCTGCGACTAACCACCTTAATCGGAGTGGTCTCCACTTAAACAAGGGTGGAACCTCGCGTCTCGCTCAGAATTTTATTAATCATTTACGTGTAGATTAGGACAGTGCCGTCTGGGAATCCGATCCAGCTGATGCCAGCAATTGTAACGACCGCGGTAAGTCAAACCATTCTAGTATCTTTGGTCGAGGGTTAGTCTGTGCGTCTCTAAATATAAATAGTCTACTGTCCCACATTGACGATCTTAGAGTTTTTATGTCCTCTTCTAGAGTAGATATTTTAGTAATCAACGAGTCTAAATTAGACTCTACAGTGCATAGTTACGAAGTCTACTTGCCTGGCTTTGAACTGGTTAGGAAAGATCGTAAAGTTAACGGAAGGAATGGAGGTGGTGTTTGTATCTATTTGCGCACGAATTTAAACTACCGAATACGTGACGATTTAAATAACGACGAGTTGGAGTGTCTATTTGTCGAAATCAGTAAGCCACGGAGTAGACCATTCCTAGTCGGTACCTGGTATCGACCCCCAAGCTCTTCACCTAATCTTTTTAATGAGTTCGAAAAAGTAATCGCTAAAATTGACGCCGAAAACAAAGAATTGTATATACTTGGTGATGTCAACTGCAATTTGTTGCCTGAAGCAAATGCATATATTTCTTCCTTTCTGATTAATATTTTTGACATATATGGTCTCACTCAGTTAATTAGGGAACCAACACGTGTCACTTCAGTTTCTAATACTCTAATTGATTTATGCATAACAAACTCCCCAGAAAAGGTTTCAAAATCGGGTGTCATCCACCTTGGTATAAGTGATCATTCTCTTGTTTTCTTGACACGTAAGGCCCACTATGACCGTAATGGTCCTCGTATGATCGAGACAAGGCAATTTAAGCATTTTGACAGTTATAAGTTCTTAAGTGATCTCAATCAAATGCCATGGGGCAATGTCGATTTGTATTCTGATCCAAATGACATGTGGCGTGAATGGAAAAAAATGTTTCTCACCTGTGTTGACAAACACGCACCACTGAAATTGAAAAGAGTCCGTAAAAAGCGATGTCCATGGATTACTGGTGATGTCCTGAGCAAAACCAGAAGAAGGGATTTCCTTAAAAAGAAGGCAATCTCTTCCAATAATTCAGCCTCATGGAATCAATACAAGCATGCTAGAAACCGGGCAAATAACGCTATTAAGCTTGCAAAGAAACTCTATGTTGCTGACAACCTGGAAGCTAATAAAGGAAATTTGCGAAAAACATGGACGAGATAACCTCCCGTAACAGTGGTAAGATGTCCAATATCTTGGAAATCAAAGCTGATAATACAGTAGTTAGTAATCCGGAAGACATTGCCGAAACTATTAACGAACACTTTACTAATATTGCGCAAGTATTAACAGAAGATATTCCTCCCGTAGAAGTAAATCCTGAATTCTATCTGGAAACTACTGATAAATCGTTTTCTTTGCAAATTCCTAGTATTGATATTGTATTAAGTCTTTTAAAGAAAATTGATGACAAAAAAGCCACTGGTCTTGACAAGATTCCGAGCAAGCTGTTGAAGATGGCTGCTGGTATTATCGCACCTTCGCTTACCGCTATCTTTTCTAGTTCTATTCTCACTGGGATATATCCAAACGAACGGAAATCGGCCAAAGTAACTCCAATTTTTAAAAAGGGTCTTAAACCGGATCCTAATAATTATAGGCCTATTTCTGTTCTTCCGATAGTTTCTAAAGTTTTTGAACAAATTGTTTACAACCAACTCTACCATTATTTAAATAATAACAAATTACTATCAAGTTGCCAATCAGGGTTCCGCTCCCTTCATAGTACTCTTACGGCTTTGCTTGAGGCGACAAATGATTGGTCAGTTGACATCGACAATGGGCTACTAAATGGCGTCGTTTTCATCGACCTTACTAAGGCATTCGACACCATTGGTCACGAGATTATCTTGCGTAAAATGTCATACATGGGTGTTGACCAGGCAGCTATTAGGTGGTTCTTGTCGTATTTAAGTGGCCGAACCCAAAGATGTAATGTCAACGGCAAACTATCAACTGCTTGCGATCTCAAGTGCGGCGTTCCATAGGGACTGCCTGCCGGCCGCTGCGCCAAGGATGTTTGCTGATGACACAAACATTACACTATCGGCTAAGACGTTAACGGATCTCAAACAAGCCTTAACCCCTGAACTAAGTAACCTAAGCTGCTGGCTTAAAGCCAACAAGCTTAGTTTAAACGTTGCCAAAACAGAGTTAATGTTAATTGGGTCAAGGCAGAGATTATCTGTCCAAAATGAAGACTTCGAAATAAGAATTGACGATCAAATCATCAAGAGGGTTGGACATACCAAATCCCTGGGTGTTACCATCGATGCTCATCTTACTTGGCGCAAACACGTTGAAGAAATAAGCAAGAAAGTATCCTCAGCTATAGGTGCCCTCAAACGGGTGCGACCCTTTATTCCGAAGGAAACTGCCATTCAAATTTATAACGCGCTAATTTTGCCAAACTTTGATTACTGCAGCCCGGTTTGGGACTGTCTTAGTGGCTACTTGAGTGATAAGCTCCAAAAATTGCAGAATCGAGCAGCTAGAATAATTACAAAATTGCCCTTTGATACGAACTCGGACCACCTCCTATCCACCCTTAACCGGGAGAGGCTATCAATAAGACGAAAGAAACAGAAAGCCTTAATGATGTATAAAACAATGAATGGTCTTACCCCGGAATATCTCCAACGTCTTTTTGCTCAGAGCTACTCTAATTACAACCTGAGAAACTCTGAGGGAAAACTGGCATTGCCGAAACCAAGAACCAATTATTTAAAACGTAGCTTCTCCTATAGCGGGGCCAAGTTATGGAATAACTTGCCCGATAGCTTAAAAAATGTCGGATCTGTTGATCAATTTAAGCGAAATCTGAAGAAGGTATCCAACATATCGGATTCCCACACGGCAATCATGTAAAGCAGTTAGTTGTAAATAGTCTTAGTTTTTAACTTGTAATACTTAACTGATGATTTTCCGTGTTTAAATAAAGTCTTACATACATACATACATACATACATACATACATACATACATACATACATACATACATACATACATACATACATACATACATACATACATACATACATACATACATACATACATACATACAAGATCCCTTAACGGTCACTCTGTAATGTTGACCTTTCGGGGTGTGGTACCTAGAGTGCTTCACAATGGTTGGGTACGTCTGAAAGTCTGTTATTTTCAGTCTGTTAATTCCAGATGGCCGCGATGGTTTTCGAAGCGATGCGATAGGAAATTTTGACATTTTCACGATACTAAAAAATGTAGTTCACGTGTCCCGCATATCTCAGAGACAAATCACGTGTCAGGTGCATTGTAAATTCACGAATCGCGTATCTCTTTTAGTTCCTTTCACGTTTCACGCACCAATTTTTGCCCTCATCTCGCGTCACGTATAAACCCCTTGCTACCCTTTACCTGGTGGTTTCCTGGCGCACTGTTCTTTGCCTGAAAGCTTTACCGTTGTTTGCTGCCCAGTGTAACATGATTTCCCGCTCTCTTTCATCCAATTTTCCGGTCGGACTAAGGTGGCCGTGGCTAATCCGTGGAAGGGCATGGAGTGGAATTGCTTGAGGGACAATGGGATAGTGAGACTTCTTGTGTGTGAAGTAGTATGCAGCCCACTGTACAACCCTCTTGGTACTGTCATAGAACGATATTCTGTAGTGAAGTAGGAAACTGTTCCTAAAAGTGACCCACTGAATGTAAATTTTCTACTTGAACGAAGAGGCAAGCGTGCAGATCAATTCCGTAGCTTGGATTCAACTCCTGTAACAGCTGTTTAAGAGCTTTCAACTGTCCCCGAGGGTTAGCATAGCTTGCAAAAGTTTTCCATTACATTTTCAACGGTTTTTCTTCTAGAATCCGTCGAGGGTTTTCCTGGTTCTGAACGGCCTCACTTAGAGACGACGTTGGCGCCTTTATATTTTTTAGGTGAACAGAAAATGCCTTGTACAGAAGTCCTAAATGTCTCAGTAACTGCACGATACCTTTAATTGTTGTAATTACTTTTATAGACCCAGTTTGTGCGTCAGTTATAAACAGGCTTTGGTCGCATTCCACTCAAACATAGGCGTACAGGCCGGTGACGGGGAGGGGCGGGGGGCAAATTTTGGGCAACTAAGATTTTGGAGGGCAGCAAGAGAAGTTTGGGCAGAGCCAGTTTTTCAGAAGTTTCCACGTTTTTTGTCGAAGAGATAGATATTTTCTATGTTAACCTGTCTGAGGTAGGCAAATACTCTGACGTTTGGGAAATATCCATCACAGTGAAACACCTGATAAAGAAAGCTTCTCCCGCGTTGCTAAATTTTACAAAATAGGCGGCCATACTTCTTGAAGCCGAGCCGAGAAAATGTAGGCGAGTTTTCGTCGTGTGCGCGGATTAGGCTACAGGTAATGAAAACGTAAAGCTTGTGGGATGTGGCTGGAGTGACAAGGATACTTCACAAATTAATGTGATCAAGTAAGCTGAAGCCACTCAAAGGGCACTAAGGCCACAAGGTAGCGGGCATTACCCCTTAAATCTACCAAAGCAAAGATTGAGCCCAAGCATTAGCAGCCATGGACTGCTAGATACCGGCGATTGAAAAGAAAGTAAGTTATTACAAAGAAAAAAAAGGTAAACGCAAACTAACTGTAGTACTTGCGTCCTGACTCACTTATTATGTAGTTTGAAATTCAACCCAATTTATTGAACCGTTTTCATTTTATGTCCGCCATGTGATCCCCTGCTATGTCGATACTATTAAATTTCTGGAAGACTGTTTCGGATACAACTCGAAGCCAAAACAGGAAAGACCCAATACCGCTGCAAAAGTCAGCTTGAGGGATTTGTGCCCAAATCTTTACGTCCTCTTGAAGATTTGTTGCACAATTCCAGCCACTAGCTCTGAATGTGAAAGGAGCGCAAGTGCTCTAAGACGACTCCGCACTTACAGCAGAGCCAGCATACATCAAGGAAGGCTCTTTTCGCTTGCGTTAATGCGAACTGGTAGATTGTTTTGCCCAGAAGCATTTAAGAAGGCTTCAGCTTGGCACACTACTCAAAGATTAAGCCCAAAATCCATTTCGACCAAGTATTGACGTTTTTAAGTTTGATCTTGACTGTCTGATTTTCAATGAAGCGTCCTTGAAAACGCACAAAATGAAGTCTTGAACGGTCAACTTTTCAAAATTTCCGGGGGGAGCATTCCCCGGACCCCCCATACAATCTCGCGCAGTAGGCGCTTGCAATTCCAACCTTCGCCGCTCAAACGCACCTCCCCACGCAAAACCCTGTCCACGGGACTGCAATGCGCGATAATGATCTACTTGGTATGTTTCCAGAATTTTCTAATGTGGTACATATCCTTGCAGTGATCACTGCTACATCGTGTTCTGCAGAACGATCATTCAGTGCGATGCGCAGGTTGAATTGAAAACTTACCTCCGCAGCACCAAAGGGCAACAACGTATCAGTAACATCGCACTTTTTATATTGAAAGGGCATATGCCAACTCTGTAGTCAACAATGACATGGATAGTATCGTTGATATTTTCGGCCGTCGAAATGGAAGAGACAGCTATTTCGTTTAACGTGTTTCACTTCATATGTAGGCCTATGTTAGTGCATCGCATGACCCTCGTTTCTTTACGACTGTTTCGAAAATATTTGGGCAACTTGCGAGAATTTTTTGGGCAAATGACCACCCCCAAAGAGTGAAAACAGCAGTTATTCTTTGTTATCATTGTTTTAATTTGCTTTATAGTTAACATCAGTCTGTTTGTTTCATTCTCGCACTCAAAACCATCTCTCACAGTGATAAAAGCTCCAATTTTTGAGTTACAACTCATCTTTCCTACATTCTGAGAGTCTAAAAGAGGTGAATTGAATCTCCAAGTCTCACAATGCAGGAACACTTCTTTCCTTAATATGCACAGTTCAGAAGTAGACCTACAGCAAGCCCAACCATTTTGACTGAGTGGATAGACATAGGGCAGGAATGAGGTTGCAAATAAAGCTTCTGCACTTGTCTACAAGTCTCCACGGCGCACAGCTTGCTCATAAGCACTTCCCTCACTCTTCTCAGGACGCAGCTTAATCATGTCATCTATTCGGAGGATTGTGATTGCTGCTTCTGTCGCAAATTTTAGACACTTAATTTTGCTGATCGATGGTTCCAGAACACCAGCCCTCTTGTTATCACGCACTTTTCCCTCAACCAGATCCAGGCCAATCCTGAAAATGTAAGCAAAAAGTTTGTGTGAGACTTGACTTGTTTAGAATCATTATGTCAAGATAATTTGGCAGATCCTCTAGACTTTTAAAAAACATGCTGAGGTCATCATGCATTGGTCATTGCACGTGATCTACATGTATTAGAAGACAGATGAATAGATTTAGTCATTGAAAAAAAATTTTTTTCTTTTCATTTTCCAAAAAGGTATGTCAAGAAGTTTATTCTAGACTGGACATGGGGAGACTTTGACAAAAAGTGTCACTGAAGCTGTTGACAACAGCAAAATGCAGGAAACCTAAATCAAAAACCTCTTTCCTAAGTATGCCAATGTGACGTTGGAAAAAGTCCTAAAAGAAGTGACAGTCAACTGGATTCTGCCTCTCTATTACAAGAATATCCATGTCGCCATATGTCTGCTCAGTAACAGAAGACTTCAAATGAGATAAGAACATCAGTGGCACCCTCATCCAGAGCTCATTTGTCACTTTTATTTCTTCCTATATTACTAAACACTGACACATGGCAACAGGAAATCTATTTTTTAAGATCATACAGTCACAACACTGCCTGTGTCCTACAGCACAACATAAACTGTTCACAAGATACCTTACCATTTAAGAGATGACCTTTCTGTGTTGATTTGTGATGTGTTGTGATAAGCCCGTAGCTTAGCCACCAGGTCGGCAGAATCTTGAGCTGCATTTACTGCCAACGTTTTTGGAATTACAAGAAGGGAATTAGCAAACTCAGCAATGGCCAACTGTTCTCTGGACCCCTGTTTAAAAAGAGAACAAAACACTGATCAAATAACAACAAAAAGAAGGAAGGGGTTTCAGTGATTTTTTTTTCTTTTTTTATTAAATTTTATATAAGAAATACACTTAAATTACTACGAATACAAAATGGACATTACTTACAAGCTACAGCTACATATAATACAATATTATATTATTATTACACATGAAAACGTAGCAATGTTTGCATGTAAACAGAGTGAACTCCAGCCTTGTTTCCAATCAAAGTGCACTGACTCACTCACAACATCATTTTTTTGATCACTGTAGCAGGATCAGCTACCATCTATATCATAACTCACTCACCAGTGAAGTAGCAAAGTTCTCGAGGTAAATTGATAATGCAGCCTCCACAGCCCCACCCCCAGGAACTACAGTTTTGGACTCAAGTACTCTCTTCACCACACAGATAGCATCATGCATAGAACGCTCCATTTCATCTAACATGAAGTCATTTGCACCTCTCAGGATTATGGAAGATGCTGAACGAGCTTTGGGTCTGAAAATAAGCAAAATGAAATCACACTTTGCCATAGGGTCTGGCAGGAGAGCACAGCTATTCTCTTTCCAGTGGTGTTTTAAATTGATCAATATCTACTGCACTGAACAAGAGGACGCTGTTTTTTACATGTTCTGATTGGCTACTGGATTGTATTGCGTGTTCTTGATTTATAGCACTAATCACTTTGACTCTGTAAATAGCACCTTTGGATCTCTCGGAAAGGCCGCTTTATAAATGTCTTATTATTTTAAAAAATGATGCGACTTGGAGTGGTGAATGATGGACCTTCTCTCTGGAAGCACTAATATCCACCTCCACTTTGGTGTGGTGAGCAAATAATGCTGCAACGCGGATGTCGTGTTCAAAGTTTGCAAAAGTTGAGGACAAGCATTTAGGAAAATGGAAATCATTTCTCTGTTGAGATAAGCCTCAAAACAAAGCCACAGTGTTTGTTTAAGGTTTGTCCATTTGCCAATGGCAAGCTCTAATTCACACTTGTGGGCACTGGAATGCAATTCAGTGGTCAAGTATGTGTCTAATGAAAGAAATTAAAGATGGTGGATGTACAACAATTTATTGAAAATGTCTGACCCAAATAAAAATCAGAATTATGACACATCTGGCTTCGGAGGAAATTCTGCTAACAAATGATATGAATAAAATTTGCTGATCTCACCGTTTGATGACAATCAGCTCATCGTCACAAACTCTTTCTTGCACGACCTCATCAGCTTGGCCAAGCATGCTGGCATCAAAGCTTTCTTCTCCTTCAAGATTTGCCAGTGTTAACACCATTGTGGCTGAAGGACAACAAAACAAGGAAAACAAAACTGTTTAATGATCACACAACCTCCAACTAAATGCAATGACAGATGTCTTTGAGGACAAGTAAATGATGCCTTGCTAGAAAATTAGAGGAAAATTAGAGGAAAATTAATCATTTACTAGATTCAAAGAAAATAATTTTACAACCATACCACTTAAAAAATGTCTTGTATGATGTATTAAGAAAGTAACTGGTCACATGCACAATGAGGTCTCATATTCTTGTTGGTACTTAGTCATTTTTAAGCTAAGTAGCCAGCAATCTTCACTGGAGTTATTATAACAGTCTTGTGGCCACTAACGGGAACGTCAACAAGAACGTCACATAACAGTAGGTTTAATGAAAACAATAGCCCTGCACATGTGTTTTACATTTTGGTTCATTTCTTTGCCGTCCTCTGTCTACAAAACAACAACGTGAAATGACCCAATTTAGCTTGTGGCGAGAACATGAGCACATGATGGCACATTTTTTTCTTTTTCGTTACTTTAATGCCATTCATAGAAATTTAGTTCCTGGATAGTTTGCTGACATTTTACAAGTTGAACAAATTGGAATAATCGCTAAGGTGCTACAATAACGATAAGTTGTATTTTGAAATGATGTTTGTGTTGCCGTCACCGTTTATTAAACTCCTTAATGAAACTCCTGGTGTAGGAAACGTAACCAAGAAAATAATTAGTGGTACATAACCCTTAAGTATTAACTTTAGTAAGAAGAATTTGAAGATTTACTAAGTAACTAACCTCCAGTGGCTCTTGCGATTCTCTTCAGATCTGCCTTTTTACATCGCCTGACGCCCATAGCACCAGCTTCCACAAAATACTTAAGGCAAAGGTCATCAATACCGCCACTCACCAACACTACATTGGCACCTGCTCCTAAAATCTTCTGTATTCTCTCTTTGGTGATGTCTGCCTCCCTGCGTAAAAAGATATTAAAGCTATAGGAGGGCTTCTTAAATTTGAAGGCCCAAAGCTCTGACAAACTCAAAAAAAAAAAAAAAAAAAAACTTGCAGAACTAGTCCAAACAAAATTTTCAGGAATATTGAACCACCATGAACAACACTTAACACACAGGGTTTCAGAGTTTCTGAGAAGGTCAGAGTGGTTTGTTTAGATCTGAGTGACTTTATTAACATTGCAGTTAGCCAAAATTTGAAGAGTACAACTCTTCCAATTGATACTGTTGTTTTTTTCCAATTGTTTACAAGGAAAAACTTTGAGGACTTTTTACTGTGTATAACTCAGAAAACCGTGAACAGTAGAATATTTCTGGAATGCCTATTGTGTTTAAAAAGAAACCAATCAGATACAAGATACAGTCAAACCTCTATTAAGCGGCCCTCTATTAAGCAGTCACCCTCTATGAAATGGACACTTGTCAAAGTCCCAAAAAGCGGTCCCCTTATTTACTGTAAATTCAACCTCTATTAAGTGGACGCGGTCACCTTTCAGAATTCCCAATCGGCTAATTTTATTGTATTTCACCTCTTTTAAGTGGTCATGTTATCAATTATCATGCGATATTTTGACACTGTGATATGCAAACCATGTCCAGTTTCCTTTAACAGTTCATTACCTCTTAATTGTGTTGCAGATTTAATCAGTGTAAGAGTTGTTCATGGTGAATGGCAAAACTGAACATTATTAATGTGGTTTACAACAAAGATGATTGCCTTATAAACAACATTAGGATCTCAGAACTATAGGCATGAACTTCCTTGAACATGCAATTACTTGACGTTTTTCTCATATTTTGTGTTACTGTTCTTGTTAACTGATACAATATACTGTATACATGCATGATACAATTCCAGTTTTACCTTATTACTGTATACATTACATTTTGGAAAACCTCTTTTAAGCGGTCAATCTCTATTAAGCAGTCAGATGGCTCTTTCCCGAGGGTGACCGCTTAATAGAGGTTTGACTGTAGCTTAAAACCACAACTCAGGGTTTTCATTCATTTTACAAGTAAAAGGAGACCTGATTTGGACTAGCTGGAAATCCTGAGTGCATTTGATGCATTTTTATGGCTTTCAATTGAATAGCCTACGTGTAGTCGTACCCACCCCCAAGGAAAAACTGGAGGAGGGAATGTCTACGAAAACCTGACACGAATTGTGTTATGTGACGTCACTCTTTTTGCATGAAAATATATAATGGTTTCTCATGGTTTCTCATGGTTTCTCAATGGTTTCTTACTTTCGAGAACACTGATTGGCCGAAACGGATCTTGCTCATTGGTGAAGAAACTTGAAATATGGCGGTTGGAGTGTCGGAAGCCACACAAACTAAAGTGGAGTTTAACGCAGCTAGATATGAGGTTTGCGAGACTTTTGGATTACAGAAATTCCACGAAGAGCAACAAAAGGCCATAGCTTTGTTTTTTGATGGAAAGACTGTCCGTGTTTCATTGCCAACTGGCTATGGAAAAGCTATTAAATTTCAGGCGATGCCAGCTAGTGATCGCATCGCTTCTTTGGAAGAAACTGTGTACTATTTTCATTGTGTCACCTCTGACAGCGCTCATGGAAGATCAGGTCCAACATCTGAATGATCTGGGATTGAAAACGATCGCGCTAGCCAAAGATTCGGAAGATCATATCATCGAACGAGTCATGACTGGTGAATATTAGCACGTGTATGAGTAACGAAACGGTAATGAAGGGACGTGCAGATTGTTCAAATTTACGCTTTCTAATAGCGGTTCCTTCGGCTGGAAAACAAGGCTAACTTTCTCCAAACTTGCTACGTAATTATTTCTAATAAATTCGTCTGCCAACAAATTTAAGCTGATAGTACGCTTATGTAAACGAAGAATTTGCGAGAGCGATGTTTACATCAAAGATAATTGTTTTCTTGCTTTTGACCAAAAATCGCTCGCTGATAGTACGCTTATGTAAACAAATTTTTGCGAGAGCGATGTTTACATCAAAGATTGTTTTCTTGCTTTTGACCAAAAATCGCTCGTAATCCTTTTCATTACGCGGCCTTTGACTTTTGTCTAAGTGTGTAAACATACGCACTTCCACAGAAAATATAATTTATTTACATAACTTGCATGAATTACTGTGACGTCACATAACACGATTGGTTTCAAGTTTTCGTAGACGTTCCCTCCTCCCGTTTTTCCCCAGGGGGTGGGTACGGCTACACGTAGGCTATCAATTGAAGGGCTGGGGGCATAAACTGCCTATGTGTAATTTTCGGCTGTTTTTTTAGTTCGCTTGGATTTGTCCAAATTTTTGCATGTGAACTGCATTTTGATTGAAAAACTTTGTCCCGTATTTTTTTTCACCGATTTCTTTTTTGTTTTCGAGAAATAACGTATGCAAAAAAAACACCTAAAACTCCACATAGGCAGTTTATGCCCCCAGCCCTTCATATGTCTGCTTTATTAACATGCATGAAGCAATGCTCAAGGGTATTCTTTATGCGCAGTGTGCCTTTTTGACTCATAACCGGCCCACAAGATGCCCATCCGACTTGGAAATGGTCGACTTTTTTAAATGCAGCTCTTATTACCAGTGTTTTGCTTACTGATAGTGCTCAAGAAGCTTCCTTAACTGGAACAGTGCGCAACATTCCGGGTTGACTTAAAAACAGCACACAGCAACCTTGGTTAACCTTAAGCCAGCGCGCGTAGATTTTGTCCGACTTGAAAACAGCACTCAAAAGATTTAGGGTTATTGTTAAGTTTAGAGTTACGGTTAAAATTAGGGCTAGGGTTAGAGTTAGGGTTAGAGCTAGGGTTAGGTTTAGAGCTAGGGTTAGGGTTAGGGTTAGAGCTAGGGATGGGGTTCGGCCTAGGGCATTGCAAACGTTAACGTTAAAGTAAGCGGCGTAGTTTGAGTCTTGCACAGGTTTCTTGGTTTCTTGGTTCCTCCGAAATTCTTTTGGGAAGGCTTTGGCCGATGTAAGTAAAGTGTTGAAGAGGGTGTTTTGGTTGAAAACGGCATACAGCAGGATCTAACTCAGTGCTTAAAAAGCTTGCTGTCGGCTGAGAAATAGAATAAAATATTAAAGAAGGCTGTTTTTATTTGAAGATAGCTTTTGGCCACTACCAACAACTTCTGCTCGTGAGCAACACCGAAAATTTGAGTTAACGATGTTCAAGGGCAAAATTAAGAGTTAAAAGAGTAAGCTGTTTCGCGTCAGTTTCCGCCTCAAAAAAGAGAATTGACTGGCGCTTCGCATGCTTTGGTCATTATTGAAACGATTTTGAAGGGTTCATTTTCGTTGTCAAATGGAACCAGTGGAATGAAATTCGTATCACTGCCAAATCAACGTAAATGACGACAGTGAAAAAACTGGAACAAAATACTTAACTAGTTTTGTTGGCTTCAAGACGTAAATATTTGCATAAGATGTGAAATTTAATCCGTATCGTCTGATGCGTAACACAACAACTTGTTAAAATATCTCGCGTGGAAATACATTTTTGCTGGTGTTCATCTCGCTTGAAAATACGTTTTGCTGATGTTTACAAGCCTCCATAAAATCACAATAACCGAGTTGATCGACGCAAAAATTATTTATATGTTGAAATTCGGCAGCATGTCTCCTTGTGTTTACATAACAACTCGACGACCGACCACGAGTAATATTTTCCACGCGCGCCCATGCAACTTTTCCCTGGATTGTTTTCAAGATAGTCATCGAAAACGGACGGACTTCTCATCATGCTGACTTCCCTATCTTGGATGAATTCTCCGTAATGTTTCCGAATTTTGACGAACTGTTTCATGGCCTCAATGGCCCGCGAGACAGCGCCTATTTCGGCTGCAATGAATTGTGGGAATGTTATGCCCTCCGCGAGCGAAAGACACTCTGCAAACATCACTGACTTTTTTGCCCTAAAACTCCAAAAACACCTCTCCTTTTCGCAAATTCTAGCACGGTAACCTTTCAGAAATGGACCAAGACTAGCAAAACCGAGCCGCTTTTGAGACGAGAGATGTTTTCAGAGTTTTTTTTCTGCCCGGCTCTTAATCTCTCCTCCCAAACCGGAGAGTCAAATTAATCTCTCTCTTCATGGTTTGGCAAGCAGAGAAAACACGACTGGCTTCTTTCAGCCGTGTTAGACTTGTGGATCTAAAGACTTCATGATGTCCTTCGATCACCGAGCGAACAGGCAAATTGACATAATTCGATTAAATCAAACAAGCTAGCGCGGATCGAGTCGGGAGCTTCGGCAGACACGTTGCGTAAGTACCAATGTTTTAACCATCACAACTTTTAGTCTACGTCAAACTATGGAACAATCCTTTCTACCTGTCAATCATTTCATGTCCAGTTTCAGTTTTACCCTTCAGTTACGAGCATTTGGCGCTAAGTTTTCAAATAAAGAATACCCTTGGGCATTGCTTCATGCATGTTAATAAGGCAGACATATGAAGTGCTGGGGGCATAAACTGCCTATGTGTAATTTTTGGCCGTTTTTTTAGTTCACTTAGATTTGTCCAAATTTTTGCATGTGAACTGCATTTTGATTCAAAAACTTTGTCCCGTATTTTTTTTCACCGATTTCTTTTTCGTTTTCGAGAAATAACGTATGCAAAAAAAAAACACCTAAAACTCCACTTAGGCAGTTTATGCCCCCAGCCCTTCAATTTTGCATCTAAAAAAGCCGGGTATTCCCTTCAAAGTAGACAGGGGCCAGTACCCGGGACACCTGGCTTCTAATACAAATACTGACAACCAGTAACATTGATCACATTAAGATGTGGTTTGAGGTTTCTTCCTGCAGTTTGATCAAGTGTCTGATTGATTGAAGAACAATAAACATTCCAGAGATAGTACTTACTGTTCACAGTTTTCTGAGTTTTACTGTAAAGACTGTCAATCAGGGTTTGATCTTGGCGGGTTGTCAACTAGCCAAATGCCACTGGATTGTCATTTTTGGCTAGTGAAATTCCCTCAGTTACTAGCCATATTGGCTACTAAACTTATGAAGGCAAATTTCTTGACACAATGTTTAACATGCAGAAAGAAAAAAAAACGAAGTAATCTATCGTGTGAAAGAAAGTGAACAGCTTCATGATCAAGCCACATTCAGCTAAAGAGACTGGATCCAAGTGTTCCCATCATGCACTTCAATCGTAAATGAAAGTGCCCATCATATTGTTCGCACTTCGATGATCTTCAATGGATATTAGAGGTTTTTACTAACTTGAACTGTATATTTTATGGCTAGCAGAAAAAGCTCTTTGGCTAGTGAGAACTACCATTTTACTAGCTATAAGCCGACTGATGACAAAAGTTAAGGCCAAGCCCTGGTCAATGATAAAATTGCACAAGCCATTCACAAAATATTATCATTTCAAGTGTCCTAAACAGCCCACAAATGAATGCCCAGTTTATTAATCTGTTGCCTCTCACCTTTTTCGAATAGCTTCTAATTTCTCAGGATCCTCAACAACAACACTGACTCCAAGGTGCATTTTGGCTTTCTGTAGGCTAAAATCCAGACAGGCTATTCTGGCATTTTCAATTCGCTTAGGCATAGCTGCAGAAAACAACAAAAAAGATGTTCTTTACAAATAGAATTTATTGCTAACACAACACATTTAATCATTATTCTGCTAGAAGTACTTTAGGAGTTTTCTAGCAGTTCATTTTTGGGTTGTATTCTGTCTCTCAAAGTTGGTACCAATTTAAAAAACTCTCAAATGCGAGCTGGTTCAAACTGTTTGTGAATGAAAACTTATTTCGTATGAAAGACTCTATACCTAGTCTCACATGTAACAGAGGTGAAGGATAATCTCAAAATTGCCTCTTATCATAAATGCAATATTAATGTCAGCCATAGATTTAACAATGACCTATGATAATGAAAGTTCTACAAAAAATCAAAAACAAATACCAAAGAACTTTATTGTAAATAGCAAAAATTGATCAAAAGGACTGGAAATGATGGCTGAATGGCAACAACGACCCAAGGCTTAGCTCAACGGAATAAGCCTTAATCCAACAGCGCTATACGGTCCTTGAAAAGGCTGGCTGAGCTTTTTACCACTTTTATTATACCTTGCGAGGCTATGGTGCAGTTCAAGGCATATCCATCCACGAGTACACTTTCCTTAACACTGCCGCCATGTGCCTTGAGCACATTAATAGCTTTGATTGGATACTTTGCTTCTCCTTTGTTTCCTGGTCGTTTGACGGCCATCACAGCATCGACAACCATTTCACCGAAGAAGTCTGATACCTGGCCAATCAACTTGGAGGACATTGATGTCTTAGCAACACTTACGATGCTTTCTTTTCCCAGTTCATCAACAGTGATTGTCAAGTGTTCTTGGATGTATTTGCAAGCTTCCCTGAAGATTAAGAAGGTTCAGTTATTAAACATCTACAAGAAAGCATAATATTAGTCTGGTTGCAGTTTGTCAACAGTTACATGTATTTATCTCTAGTAAAATCGATTGGCATATTATAACAGACAAATGGGTACGCTGAATTGAAAGCAATTTGTTGAATAATGGTTGTAATAATAATAATAATAATAATAATAATAATTTTTTTGAGTGCACTCTATATAAATATTTGCATGCACTTTAAAAGATTAACAAGTGTTAAATGCTATTATGAATAGATTAGAACATTAGAGCCATTTTCAATTGAGTGTCATAAAACCAAAACCAAAGCGAACAGTGCAATGAGCCAATCAGAATTTGAAGCAATTACATGTAACTTACTCAAAATGTGCGTGTGCAAGCCGTGATTGGTTTTGGTTTTGGTTCTCATTGGTTGAGAAAGTGGTGTGAGATTTGCCAACCAATCACAGAGCAAAGCAAAGCAAAACCAAAGCAAACAATTACTTTCAACTTTCAATTGAAAACCGCTCTAAAATATGATAGGCTAAATATGCATGCATTCTAAACAAAAATTAAGATTACAGATGAAATTATTAAATAGACTATAATGAAAGGAAATAAATGGTTTTCAATCTCAGCCTTATAAATTACCGGTAAGTGCACAAAGGCTCATCATATCGCCACTTCACTTCACTTTTATTGTGCTACATGTACCTCATAAGAGATATTTTGCAGTGTCAGTAGCCATAATGTATCCAAACTGCACTTACTTGCACGCTAATCTGTAGCCACTAATAATAGAGGTGGGGTGAATCTTCTGTCTGACCAACTCATTAGCACCCCTCAGAAACTCTGCGGCAAGTATGACGACAGATGTTGTTCCATCTCCAACTTCCTGATCCTGCAGGTCAGCAAGCTCACAAAGAACCTTAGCTGCAGGATGCTCGACTTCCAGTAACTTTAATATTGTTGCTCCATCGTTGGTTACTGTAACATCCTACACACATAATTTTTTTTAGTGTCCAGTGGTTAATAGTAAACCTAGGGCTATTTTCAGCTGTGCATACAGCAGTTTTCTTTAGGGTGACAGAAGTAATTTTTAATTATCGGTTGCTTTGTTTTTGCTTACCCAACCCATCTTATTGCTTAGAACAAAAAAACGCTTTTGTCTCTTACCATTATTAGAAGTCAAACCAAAACTGACTGTGACTTGATGGCATGCATTTTCCCAAGCCTTTTACCACAGGGTTATTGAAACTTAATCTTGAGATACGACTTTGGTTTTGCCACATCCAGGTGAAACCATTTTTCAGTAAATGGAATGTAGAGGAAAAATTACCACCTGTCTACAATGCCATTAGGTTGATCCAAATGTGCCAGGAAATATTCATACCCCTCCCATTGACATAACAGAAAAAATTGGGAAAATTGATCATGGACGGGTGGAGAACTATGGTGAATCTAAATCACATTACTTCTAACGATACGTGGTGTTTTTCATGAGACTGCATTCACTAATAGTACAAGAATCTAACATTATTGAACGAAGTTACAAGCCGCAAATGTAACATCATGTACAAACCGGCAAGTTTCAGCTATTCTGCACAAATACATACTTTCAATCCCAATTCAACTAAATGTTCACTATATATTTCAACCCGAAAGAAAACCTAAAAATACTTTTAAAAAAATCCTGGAATAAGAAAGCTTACCCCAATGTCATCCACCAGCATTTTGTCCAAGCCGACGGGCCCAAGAGAACTTTTGACAATGTTTGCAATCGCTGTTACGGCAGTTACTGAGGAAAGATACACTTCAAAATTTAACACCGGCTACTTTTATTCATAAGCTTTTGTTCTGCCTTACCATTTTGCATTCGTATGTTTTCTCCGGTGGTTCTTTCGCCTCCAACATGAAGCAGCTCGGCAGAACTTGGCGCAGAAGACATTTTGAAAAGTTTGGCAGCATGTGCTGTGCACCCGCAAGGTATCATGGACAGAAGGAGTGCCGACTAGTCACCAGGCCTACGCGTAAGAACAGCCTCATAAACAAAAGATGGCCCGTCGCCTGTTTTGTGTACATTTATAGGTTCACGAATTACTCCTACAGAACCAATATTTATGATAGCGCCGCATTCAAATCGATCGTCTTTGAGTAGATGTACTTCGTTATGAGGTATCGGCAGCTCTTTCGCTTGATTTTGGGGATTGTTTATTTGCTTGAAACTGGACAAATTGGAGATGTTTATGGAATGCCTTTACATCTGTCTATGGGCGGAAGTAACGTTTGTGGCTTGGATTTCGGACAGATTCCATTAGAGAAACAGCGTTCCGACATTGCTTATGAAGTTATTTTCAGTGAGAAGACTTTCTTTATTGCAAACAGCAGTTACTGCGACCTCGAAGTCTGGAATGATGCGAAGGAAATCAACGAACAAGAATGGAATGAGAGATCATCTCATAAACTTGAAGTTCGCTTGGAAATTGAGAATCCGAAATTGTACAAGGTAAAATTAAAAGAAAATTATATTCCTATGAATGCTTGTTGCATATTTTGCTTTTGGTTACTACCTCTAAAATCAGTAATTTGGATAACTTTGATTAATGTCAATTTGTTCATATTAATATGAAAAAGCGCACCAAGTCGACCAAGCATGCAGTTAATTCAATTGTTTATTGTTAGTAACGCCAAACACCTTTTCTTATAGAAGTATGTAAATTGTCTGAGCAGTAATGCTAACCGAAGATCATGTTTCTGCTTTGGCTTTTTCCCAGATATACGTCGATGAAGGCGATATGGCCAGGCTCCCTTCGGGCGTGAATTTTATCATGCAGATTGTATGTTCGAACCGGAAGTTTATGGACTGTATTCACTTTCCGAGGGGACAGAGTAAGTGCGGAAAATAGATATTAATTTCCACTCGGTTGAACATATTTATAGGCGTGATATCAGGGGTATATTTGGATCTTTCCCTTGTTTCTTTCCTTTTCTTTATTTCTTTGTTTTTAAAATATATGTACATGTATTGTTTATTTTGGGGCATGGTTAATGATAGACCGAATTCACCAAAATTCGTGGTTTTAATAATAATTTGACCTCCATCTATCACCCAATTTTTGAAGAAGCGTACCTCCAGACTTTCAACAGTAAGAGTAGAAGTCTTAATTATTTTGATGATACTAAAATAGTTAACCTACGCACAAACACTGCATGTTCAAATTTAAGGGTAACAACCTTCTTTAAAACAAATAGTCCCTTTATATCTGTTCCCTTTATCTCAGAAAAAAAAATTATCAAAAGCAAGTCCCTTCTCTTCTGTATATTTTTTACTGGGTTTTTGTAGTATCTTGATAAAATTTGGTTTTTGGTTTTTATGATCATAATTTTGGTTGTACAGTTTGACTCAGGTTTGTAAGTTATAACAAAGCAGTATGGTCAAGATGGCAGAACTACAAGGCACATGCCTTCCAATCCAGCAGTTTGGCCCAAATGCAGAGGTTTTTCTCCGGCTACTCCAGTTTTCCCTTCTCCCCCAAAACCAACATTTGATTTGATTTGATTCTACTTGATTTAGAGTTGATTTGATTCAGTCTCCTCAATTAGTAGGGAGCAGCTATGCTTGGCTGGAAAGATTTGAGACTTTAATAAAGTTATTATCATTATTCTTTAGGATTATACCTTTAAACGACAAACATCAACAAGCAAAATAGTAACTTGAGTCTAATATTATTATTTTAGTTTATCACATGATGCCCAAACCTTATGCACTGGTCAGCAGATTTCCAAAATGCTTGACAGGAATTAATCAACTATTCTTCCCCTCATACCTATAACTCTGATTTTCTGAGTGAAAAAAGTAATCAAGCCACTTTATAAAATAATTTAAAGGTTATGCTTTCTACAAGCCATACTTTGCTCTCAGTTTAGATTAACATCTTTTGAAACTCTCCACAAAGACCCAGAAAAGTTATGAAGAAAGCCCAAAGACATCCTGAAAAGATGATTATTTCTACCCTTTGAGTAAGCCTTTATTTGCATAATTGGATTGATTGATTTCTAACTAAAGCCCAGGCCAAATGGACTTGCAAGTTGCTGCAAGTATCCGCTAGCTGAACTTGCAAAGAGAGTTGTGTTGGGTGGCCAAACAGTCTTGCAAGTTTCCTTGCAAGTACATGAAAGTCGCAAAAAAATCCATTTTTAATTAATAGCTACTAGATTGCTATAACATCAAATGGATGTCACTCAACTTGCAGTGACTTGAGTTGGGTGGCTAAACGAGTGAAAAGCTTGTGTCGACTTGCGTGAAAATTTGATCTTGACCAAAATGAGTGCAAGTCCTTGCAAGTCAACACAAGTGCATGCAAGACCTGGCCAAACGGAGTCGCAAGTTGACCCAAGTTTTCAACTTGCATCTATTTGTGAGTCCATTTGGCCAGGGCTTAACACATTGTTGAATATTTTCAGGAGCATCACGTATAACAAGGAAACTCATGAGTGTTGCTGAGCTCTCCATGCACAGGAATCCCAAGGATGACATTCCTTTCCAGCCAGTCATCCTGTTGGTAATTGGAGTCATGATCCTTGTAATAGCTGGGAGCCTGTGCGGTGATTGTGACAAAAATAGTCAAGATGATGAGTCAATGTAAGTGTATCATAAGTGTAGTCAGTTTTGTTTCTAATACAGAAATTCAGAATGCTGACAGTATTTCTCTGTTTATAAAGTCTAATGAAGTTAAGAACATTTCTCCTGAATTGACTGCCCCTAATTTGAATGAGCGGCTTTGTGTTTTGCTGCCTATGAGTGTTAATTTGTGTGTATTCATAAATTAAATAAGATGAAGTTGAATTTTTTGAGGAGCCTGTAGCCTGAATAAAAAGCCCTAATGGTTTCTCCATGGGCATACTTGCCATTTGCTTAACTTTCATTCGTTATTTAATCCCAAAGGAACGCACCCTTAATTTGGTGATGAGAATTCAGAGAATACAGATTCTTTTCAAGATTATGAGGTTTCGTCACAGAAGTTAGCTTGTCTGTGAATCTCTAAATTGCCTCACATTGAATGTAAGAATGCTGTGTATTCCTCGTTAGTTTGCTCTAGCTACTAATTTTTGATGATTCTTGTTGCAATTCTTTATCTACTTCTTTTGTTACAGATTAGACTCCAGACCTCAACTTGTGTCTATTCAAGAACGTACGAGTGTGAAGTGTAAGGTATCTGATATCATTATTGTTTATGCAGCTATATATGATCATATTTCGGTTTAGTTCATAGTCCAGTGGCACATATCGTACCGCCCCCGAAGAATAAACGCCGCTCTCTATTATACCAATAAACGCCACCCTTCAATAAACGCTGCACCCAATAAGAAGAATGTGGCGTTCATTCGACGTATCACGAAGGGGGCAGTGACATCGAAATTCTCTGAACGTTGCTCACAAGCCAGACAATTACGATTTGGGAATAAACGCCGCCCTTGAATAAACGCGGCATCGGACACGCTCAAAATGTAATAAACGCCGCGGAGTTTAATCAAGTAAATATGGTATGTACTTGATTATGAGTTACCAGTAAAATAATAATTATGGGATATTAGATGAAAGGGAAGGAGCAAGGATTTTGAAAGTGGTGGAAAGCGTGAAAAACTAGCAACTTTGTGTAATATTTAGTAATCTGGGCGGTAACCAGACGAAAATTGTTTTCGAGGCAAACCCGCTAAAAAGAAAAAAAAATCTTTAATATTCATTTATTATTTTTCAATGTAAACCTCTTACAGGAACCTCAAGAAAATGCTTACGCAGTTGTGAAACTAGAGAACCTGTTTATATTTTTCGTAAAACAGACACGATAAGGAACAAAAATACCGTAAATAAATTCGACATTTTTTCCGAGGCAAGTGCCTCGGTTCGCCTCATACCAGCTAGGGCCCTGGTAATTTGCAATAGATACAGTTTAAAGAGGCAGGAAACACTGAGAAACGGGCATAAAGCGCCAGTAAGAGGTAAAGAAGACCCCTTGGCCCATCCTCCGTCTGCTTGCTTATTTCTGTTCCTTTAAAATTTCAAGAATGGTTGGCTGCTAATGTAGCTTCTCTTCTATTCACTTTGCTCCCACGAGTCTCCTACAGCTATTAAAGGGGCACTGCACTCAAAGATGTACTGTGTTTCCAACAGTGAAATCTTGCAAAGATTTTGCAGTTTTCCTGCGAAGCACTTAATGCGTGCAGTGAAACTATTTGCGGTTGTCTATGGCCATAGATGATGAGGAAGAAATGAATTACAACTTGAAAAAAGTTAGGTTAACGTTTTCAATCAAGTTTTGTCATTGTGTCTTGGAAAAATCTCTGTAAAATAATTCTAGTTTTTGATTTTAAATCAACCTTTTCGTGTTTCTCGGCCTGTTCATGTAAGAGAAAAAGTACTTCATAATTTGAACAAACTTATAAAAGGAATTACCTTGACAGTCCCCCTTAAATAGTAACTGGAAGGTCATAGGTTTTTACTTCTGTTGGGCGAACTCTGAATTTCATTTTCCGAGTATCCGTGCGACAGCATAGAAATTAAATCTTTCAAAATCTAAGTAGTATTCTCGTTTTCTTGAAGGCGGTTTTCTTTAGTCTGCTTGTTTTGAACTTTAAGGCAACGTCGTTTAGAAAATTGCAAATCCCACGTTAGCCTAGCCTCCTTCGCAGCCGTTGTTTGTGTCGGTCGGGAGAGAGAATATGACCGACACAAACAACGGCTACGAGGGAGGCTCTATAATGTTGGCTTGAGATTATCTTGATCAAAGAACGGGAAGAGATGGGAAAGGGTCAAAGCCTTTTTCTAATGTAGCAAACTTTCTTTCTTGTCTGCATGTAGTCACCGGCACCAGAAGAGAATATTCTAGAAGAAATTGTCGAGTCGAAGGATGAAGTTTTCGTGGAAACTGCAGTAAAAATCGAACGCGATGCTGTCGACGGAGGCAATCATTTGTCTCTGTATGACGAGCCCACGGTGACACTGAAGCCTGTGGCCTTAGAAAACGTTGAAAATATAGGGCAAAAAACCCAAGAGCACGTGTCAAAGAGCGTGGAGGACACGCAGCACGCACAAAGTGTCGAGCAGCCAGTGAGTGAAAATCACGTAACTGAAGGCGATCAGAAAAGCGAAAAGAAAAAGCGTGGCAGCAGCAAACACGACCACGAGCACGAGGAGCCCAAGGGCAAGTTCTGGAGGCGCTCACGATCGTCCAAGAAGAGTTCCCAGGTCTTGAACGATCACGGGACTTCGGATGGGGTACTCAACGACGAGGAACACAAACATCATAATAGAAGATCGAGAAAGGAGTCCAAGGAACAGAGGGCAAAATCTGCAAATTCCAAGGACAGAAAAGGCTCCACAGAAAACGAAGAAAATAAAACGTTAGATGAAGACCATCACGAAAGACCAAGAAAGGCAACACCAACTTTAGAACGGCACTCACGGGGACTTCCGGCTCCTCCACCCCCACCGGTTTCCTCTGGCCCCGCACCTCCGGACCGGCCTGTTCCCCAGAGACAAAGCTCCGCTCCATGTGGGACTGGACTGGAAGAAGATGACAACTATGAGATAGTGGAGACGAGAAGAACTAGGTCGGTGGAAAAACTCGAGCTTACTGCCGACGATAATTATGACACTGTTCGGGTTGAAGTTGGAAAGCCTCGGCCTCCTGTTTCCGTTTATGACTCACGCAACGTAGAGGAGTCAAGCAGTCAAAGAGTTAGCGACATTTACGAAGTCGTTGAAGATACTGAACAGCCTGACGAAGATGATTTGTATGACGAAGTTGAAGGCGAAGAGGGTAACGCCAACGAGAACGAGCGAACATTGCGCGATGAAGAGACGGAGGAGGACGAAGATCCAGAGGATCCTTATTCGAGAATAAAAAAATTGAAGGAAAACGAGGCGTTAGAGAATTTGGATCTCTACGAAGAAGTCGATAAAAGGCAAGAAAATGGAGAAGCGAGTGGATTCTTAGATGTAACAGACGGAGCATCTATTCGTAATCGTTCGAAGAGCGATACAGCTGGGCTTAAGCGGCCAGAAAACGAGTTTATTAAGCGTTCCAACACCATTGACGTGGTACGAACGAAACAAGTTGAAGTTACTCCCCCAATGGATTATCTTTACGCTACAGTGGATCTCAGCAAGAAGACAAAGAGAGGTCCTAGCGCTGGAGACGTTACAGGGGAGGGGATGTGGAGTGATGATAACCCCCCTCCCCTTCCCCCTGTGTATGTGTCATCGAAACAAATTCAAACTGAGATGCGAGAAAGGGAAGGTATGTAAATCTATTAGTTGTTGTTGGTGTTGGTGTTATGTGATATCTTGAATGGCAATCTTTATAAATTATTTATTTTTGTTTTACATGCATATATTTTTAGCCCGCCGACTAGGCTTCTTTAGTGGATAGAGCACTAACAAATTTTCTCCAGTTTAGCGCAAATTTCCCATCCTCCGTATAAAACAAACGTTAAACGGAAAAAACTCGTACGGGGGAGAATGACCACATGCCTGTCGGACCAGTTCTCATGAGGTTTTGAGCCGTTTGCACGGAAAAATCTAGAAATTTCGTTTGCTAATAAAACGAATCTCAAAGTTTTCGGAAATTTCAACCGGAGTTCTAACAAGCATTAATATAATGTTTGGGATAGCCTGCCTAGCAAGCCTTTCCGTGTGGTTTCTGAGCAAAGAAAGACTTAAGAAGTTTTGGCCGCGTGAAAAATGGGGCGAGAGCAAAAAAATGACAAATGAATTTTTTTTTGCTCTCGCCCCATTTTCGCGCGGGCAAAACATCGAAAAATCCCTTTGCCCGGTCTTTCTTTGCGAGGAAACCACACGCTTGCTACGCAGGCTATGTTTGGGAAAGATAAGCTATCCGTGTCATATTATTTGGTAAACAAGTCTTTCAATGTCGACATTTTAGCGTTAAATCCACCCTAAGAAACGCACATCAACTGGAGTTTGCCATACTGTGATGAAGTGATTATCGTATATTTCCTATTCCCATTATTCAAGGGTCAAGGTTAGCCCACACATGAATTTTGTGAGTTCCAAATTGTTTTGTCTTCTAGTTTGGTTGTCGTAGTGTTTTCTCGCTGTAGGCACGTTTGGGAATTCCTGCTGACCTTGGCCGCGACCTCCATGAGTTGTAGTTAAGCCCTCTTTTGTTGGTCATTCTTCCAAAGAGGGAAGTTCACTATTCGTTTGTGTGGTCGCATGAGTATGTTTGGGTATTCTGAATGAGCAACGTCCAGAGTTCTTCATATTCCCACGTGCACGGTCCGTAAACCCAAACAGATTGAGTATTTAACTCTGAACGTTCAAGCTCTTATAGTTAGGCAGTAGTTAGTGGTTGGTTAGTAGTGGTCAGAGTTAGAAGAACACTAGAGTGAGAACATAAAGATGTAGAGATCAGAGATCACAGAGAATGTTAGAGCGTGGTTGAACAAGTAAATACAAAATGTAAGAGTTGGAGCGACGAATGGAGAGTCTTGGTACCTGTTTGCGAAGGCGAGTCAGCCTACCACATTAATCGGCGGAGACGCTAAGAAGAACTAAGTAAAATAAAACCAGTGCTAGCTCCCTTGCATTCAAAGTCTCCAGATTGACTGTTTTCTTTTTTTTTTTCATATGTATTTTGTTTTATTGTTTTTTGTAACTGTATTTTTCTATAGTATTTCTGTTACTGTACGGTGTTTTTGTACATTTCAGACTAAATATAACCCACTAAAAAAATCCGGAATTTCGGTGTGCGTTCACAGGTAGTCCGCCTTTTTAGGCGGACTGCCTGTGAAAAAGTTTTACAACGGAACGTTAAATTATTCCGTAGCAACGCTCATATCTCCTGTGTTCACTTGCTTTTCAAGGAAAATTGTGCTGTAAATCGAAAGCGTTTTCTCTTTCGGTTGGTTTGCTGTTTTGAGGGGGAAAACTGATGGTAAAGTAATGGATTTTAGCTGATTAAATCGTGTAAATTGTGAGGCTTCGCCGTGAAGATCAGTTTACCATTACTTTATCTTAATTTTAAGTTCTTATCAAGGGAAATAGGACAACCGATGTTTAATTCCTTATTAACACTATCGTTAATAGGAACTGCAGACAGCCTCTACGATGAAGTTGGGCCAGTTGCCGCCGAACAACAGCGATCCCCAAATAAGGAGATATCCGTACCGGACTATAATACCGACGAGAATAAGCGGTTGTCGGCCGTTTCCGACCATTATGAACTTGTTGAAGTTAAACACAGCATTAGTACAGTGGACGAAAGCTATACAGGGCTTGTAGATGAGGGACCCAGACCAAAGACGGGTAGTTGCGGTCGCGGCGGGCCTGAGCTCAGCACGCCCGCGGAAACTCCAAGTGATGTGCGCGGTTCGAATGGAGCACTGGAAGAAGATGGAGGCAATGACGAACCACATTACGAGTTAGTTGCACCTCGAACGGCAAGTCAGAAAGAAACTTCGAACCTTTCCGACCTTGACTGGGTTTGATGATCAATCTTATAATTACTGGTTGCCCTTCAAGTTTGGCCCTGGTCACGCTCCATTGAAGGACATTCAGTTATTCGGTTTGGAGTAATATATTTTGAGAAAGTCATAATCGCCGTCTGTATTTGTATTTTGAAAACTTCGCTGGTGAAAAACGCAAGGGTATTAAGTCACTACGAACTGTCGCATCGTGTGAAAGTTCCGTCGAGATTTGGAAGGAAAAAAATTTAGCTGCCGATACTACACCTACCTCAAGTCTTGCTGCTCCTTAACCCCGGGGGTAGGATAAGTGTAAGTAATTATAACCTGTTGGATGTTACAGCGATTTTCAATTAAGTGTCGTAAAACTAAAACCAAAGGACTTACTCTGACCAATCACCACAGAAACAAACAGCGCAACGAACCAATCAGAATAAGAAGCACTTACATGTAACGGGCGGCAAGCGCGGGAAAATGCGCGCGTGCAAATCACGATTGTTTTGCTTCTGCCTCTCGTAGCTCGCTTTCGAAAAGACTGGGACCGAGTGGCTACGCAAGTGAGTATGGGATTGATTGGAGGAGAAACAGTCACTTCCCCCCCAAACAATCCCACAATCCCTCACGCGAAAGAAAGTGACGTGAATTTTTCCAACCAATCACAGAAGGACGGAATTACTTTCGACAATCACCTGAAAACCGCTCTACAATCTTCTTAAATTATCGGGAATGGTTATGCCCTCAGTGTTGAGGTGATTTTTTGATTTTGAAAGTTTCTTTCGGTACACTCCACCCAATCGAACAGAAATCTGGCCAAAAAACGGGTTCAATCAGCCCTGTGTAAGATTTTACACATTCCAAAACATCGGCCGCCTCCAACTCAAAATACACGTACAGTGGATAGAAGAAAATATGCAGAGAAGAGATAACAGTGTGTGTCATTTATTGAAGTATAACTGAATAATATTACCGAGGATTGTGCACTTAATTAATTCCAAATTTTGTGCAGAGTTGCTAACTCCAGGAAAGTATCTGTTTGTCACTATTATACACTTTTATTATTACACTGTTCTACACACTGTTCTACACTATTATAAGTGTAGTGTATAAGTGTGATATAAAGATCTATTAGGCAATATAGAAGCTAGTGATAGTCGCCTTAGAAACTTATTACACCCTCTTGTTGTTTTGGGACGTGTGCAGCAATATTATGACAATTTTAAGTTAGGTATGAATAATTACTGGATTTACCGTCGTCGGTGAAATAATTTATCTTGTATGCTTTAGCATATATTGGTTACGTTACAGAGTAGACCTAAATTAAATCTCACACTGAACCTGTAGTACGTCTATTAACTGCTCTTTTTGTAGTCAAACGATTTCAGCAATATATGGTCATGCCATATCTCGCTTATATTGTAACTTCTTGTTTTAAAGAAAACTTCTACTGGATCATGATCTCTTGTTGGATCACTTTCAATTAACAACTAAGACAGGCCAAAGTAAACTCTTTTCTCGTTCCCAGGCCTTGGCACTCGTGTCTAGCGAACCGAGGATCTTCTGAAATTTGAAGCCGAGTTCGTCTTCCTGGTCAGCTGACTGATGACGTCGCATTCCTTTGCGCACCAATGGCAGCTGGGAACGAGGCTCGAGGTTACGTTAATTAGCTCATCTTTGAGAATTTTGGTCTTATTCCTTTTGTCTGTGCCTTGAGTTATTTTTGAAATTTCGCAGAAAACTATCGAAAAGCATCAGTTTCTTTAACCCTGGGGTGTACCTGTTGAAATCAAAATTTCCTATAGAAGACAAGCTTCGATTTCCTTGACACTGCAACATCTTTTAGACGTATGATCAAAGTTTGTTTTCTCATTAATTTCTAGGCAACAGCTCTTGCCATAGCAACGGTAACACGTGGTCGCTCATTTTGAAAAAGGTCAATCAATTCGAAATCCAGTCAGACACTTCATAACGAAACTTCAAGAGTGTAAACTACTCGAGTCCCATTTGTAGGCTGAAAATCTGTAAGAGCGTTTTCAAGTAAATTGCAAAGCTTTACAAGGAAATATTAAACTTTTACACATTTTTTCTCTGTTCAAGGAATTTATCACGGCAAAGCATTTTAAATTCAGTACATTAAGCCTCCTAGGTGGTTTCAACAAGTACACCCCAAAAGCAAAAAAACTGATGCGATCCTCTTTAAACCGAGATCATACTGACTCACTGACGCTTACAATAGTTGTGTTTTAGCAATAAATTATATTTAAGCCATTTAAATGACGATCAGGTATCAGTTTTAACATCTAAGTGTAGCAGATTAGGACAATTTTCTCATGGACATGTTATTTTACTCTTAAAAGAGGAAACTTGCTGATGGACGAAGTGTTGTGAACTGTGGTCTGTTATTCTGTGATTTCAGTTGAGTGACATCAGTGTCATGGTTATTTTTGTCATAGAGGTATGAACACTAAAATTTGCAAACGAAGCGTTACAAAAACTTTTAGACATCGTTGGTATTGACAACTGGACTCAGTAGCTCAAAGCACGATGAAATATCGACTGGCTCGTTTACTCCTCATCTAATGGATTACTTTTACAAATTCCTTCTATCAATACTGTAATGATTCTACTGAGTCGACAAGCACGGAACAAACGTTGAAATCCCGCGATAAACGTAGTTGTTTAATTTCCTTACACCGACCGATCACTACAACTGCACAACTCTTCTAGAGACTGGTAACGAGGTTACATGCTTTCGCTACACTACCCTCTCCCTTTTTTCGGACACTGTCCCAGTGTCAAGGAACGAACTAGAGCCTAAGAAACAACGTGGTCCGTAAAGTTATGTAATCACGATGAAACTAGATTGCCTTACATTAAGTCTCCAAAATTTCAACTGTTCAGAGTTCAATGTTTTTATTGGGCGACAGGGCTACACCCATTCCCCATAACGTTGTGGTTTCCTGCGCTCTCTTCCATGGCGGCTTCTGGAATTCTCCTGAACGCTTTTACTTGTACTAGGAAGGTTGTCTTGACCTTCTTCAGCCACGCTGCCCTCTGAATCCGAGCCAATCTCCTGTAACATAGTCGTAGTAGATTCGAGACTGTTCTCCAGAGCGGGGTTTGGACATGCTGGGTCTGGAGACTTCGTGGCAACGCTCTCAGCCCCCTGGCTCTCCCTCTGTTGAGCTGACACCACGCCATCTGCAATGACAGGCTCACTTCTTTCAGCACTCACAGCCGGGAACGTAACAGGTACAACAGTCTCTCCTTCCTCTGAAATCCAGCTTTTCAATGCAGGACCAAGATACGGCTTGAGACGATCAGCGTGAATCACCTTAGGTTTCGCTCTGCGATTTCTTTGGATTCGATACGTAACGTCCGACAACACAGACACCACTAGGTAAGGTCCTTCCCAAGGGCTATCCAGCTTAGGGTTCCGGCCTTCCCTTCCTTCGTCGAACGTTGTGGAGCCAGACACTGTCTCCAACCCGAAATGGTTTGCAAGATACCCGCTTGTCGTAATTTCGCTTCTGGCGTTCTGCCGCTTTGCCAAGATGTCGGCGTGCCACTTCATGAGCACTTGCTAGTCGCTGCTGGAGAGCCACTGCATACTCAGTCGTCAATGGCGGCACGTCTGGAGGTGACTCGGTAATCACATCTAAGGGGACTTCAATCTCTCGACCAAGCATCAACACGTTCGGGATTCTCCCGTGGATTCATGGACTGAACTTCTGTAAGCCATCATACAGGGTGGAAGTTGGAGATCCCAGTCCTCTTGGCTCGCTTTCAGTTTACCTCGAAGCATCTCGATCAATGTGCGATTGAAGCGCTCTACCTGACCATCCGACTGTGGATGCAGCGGAGATGTTCTAGTTTTCTCAATGTCCAAGAGCTTACACACTTCGGCCATAACTTTGGACTCAAAGTTAGTCCCTTGATCACTGTGTAGCTCACGAGGCACTCCAAATCGACACACAAATTCAGACACTAACTTTTCAGCCACTGTTGCCGCTTCTTGATTGGGTATGGCATAACTCTCGGTCCACTTCGTAAAATAATCAGTTGCGACAAGCACGTATCTGTTCCTACGGGGAGTCAGAGGCAAAGGCCCTAAAATGTCCATCGCCAGACGCTCCATTGGTGCACCAACCATGTACTGCTGCAGCGGTGAACGGCGCTTCATCCCCCAGCTCTTTTTAGCACCACACTCATGAAAGATCCTGACCCATTTCTTAACGTGTGAAGTTAACCCTGGCCAGTAATAGCGTGCTCTAATTGATGCCAGCATCTTGTTCACTCCGCGATGGCTAGCAGTAGTGTGGTCATGATGCGCCTTTAGGGCAGTCTCTCGCAAGTTCCGTGGGAGGATAATCTGATACTTGACTCTGTTACCATCTCCTTCCTCCCATCTCCTGCACAGTACCCGATCATGGATTTCCACTTGATCCCACTGAGCCCAGAGTGACTTCACGGTCTGGTCATAGGAAGACACTTCTTCCCACTTTGGTCTGACAGCAGTTGTTTCTTTGAACTGAAGTATTGTCTTCAGACTAGGATCTGCTTCTTGTTGCTCCCGAAGGTAATCCCGAGTCCAGGTTGGTTCTAATTTGATTGTGTTGCACCAGGGGCCGAATGGATCGCTTGACGAGCAATGTTCAGTATTAGCTGAGGATGATTCTGCCTCATTTTGCACAGCCGAAGGACTCCCTGTTTGCTCTTCAGCAAACTCATCAGGCTTACCAATTGAAACTTCAGTCTGAACAGCAACACTGATCATGTTTTCAGCTTTCTTCCATTCCTTACACCATTTGCAGCCATCACCACAGGGTCGTCTTGACATTGCATCAGCATTATGATGTCGCTGGCCTTCACAGTATTCGATCTCATATTCAAATGGGCTCAGGAACTCTATCCATCTTGCTAACTGTGCCTCTGGTTCTTGGTTTTCAGTACCGAACGAAGAGGTGCATGGTCGGTTCTGATGCGAAACTTGGGTCCCAGCAAATAATGACGAAAATGCCTCACAAATTCCACAACAGCGAGCAGTTCTTTCCGTGTGACGCAATAGTTTCTCTCTGCTTTGGTCAAGGTTCGGCTCGCGAAAGCAATAGGGTGTTCCACTCCGTCTTTCACCTGACTGAGGACAGCTCCAATGCCGTGATTGGAAGCGTCTGTGTCCAATATGAACTCAACAGTAAAGTCAGGGTACAACAGAACAGGGGCAGTTGACAACAGCGTCTTCAACGTGTCAAATGAAGACTGGCACTCTGATGTCCAGGCAAACTCAACATTCGCTTCAGTCAGCCTGTTAAGAGGTCTGGCTACGCTTGCAAAGTTAGGCACAAATCGCCTGTAATAACTTACAAGTCGCAAAAAACTTTTCCCTTCCGTTGCATTCTCGGGAACTGGCCACTTACAGACTCGTTGAACTTTCGCTGGATCAGAACGTAAAGCTTGTGGGATGTGGCTGGAGTGAGTCTTGGCATCCTTGCAATCAACGTGGTCAAAACTTTCATGCCCTTGCATACTTGTTAGCGGGCATCCTACTGGGCCCTTGTGGACACTCTGTTCTCGTTTCCCGAATACTAGCGAGTTCCCTGGGTTGGCCCTTAATTTGGACAATCCCTTCTGAAGTGGCCTCTTTCTCCGCCGGTCCAACATTCCCATCCCCTTGTGCCACTTCTCTGTGGCCTGGTAGGTCTTCGACCGTGGGTACCCTGTGGTTGCTCCACGCTAACAAGAAACTCATTCAGTTGTTTAATAACGTTCTGTTGAGCTTCTAATTGCTGTTGTTGTTGCTCGATCTGACGCCTAAGCCCATCCACTTGCGTTTCCAATGTTGTTCGTTCTGTCTCCAACGCTCGAACTCTACAACCGCCCGTCTGAAGGAATTATTGCTATCTATCAGGCGAATGGACTCTAACTCTCTTGCAAGTGACAAGGCTTGGTCCAGAGTCGAGGCATTTTCCCTTCTAATATACAATCTATCGTCCTTATTACTCAACGCATCAGTGAAATGTTGCACAGCAAAGCGTTCCTGTGCGGCCGTATCTAAATCTTGGTAAGCAAGATCTACTAGCGAGCAGATATCTGGCCAACATTTGTAAGCTCTCACCTTCAAGCTGCCGCCGATTTAGAAGCCTTGCCTGATCTAGCTCCGCTTGTTTCTCAGCACCAAATCGCAGTTGCAATGTTTCCACAATTTTCTCGTAGCTCCGGCATTCCGAGTCCGTCAGTCCACTTAATAATTTTCTGCTCTCGCCTCGAAGACTGGCTGTCAAAACATCGCTTTTTCTTCATTATTCCAACCATTGATGAACGAACAGCGATCAAAATGCATCAAGTACTCTTTCAAAGGTTGCTTGCCATCGAAGTCGTCCGGGAGCTTGACCGGCTTCTTGATTTTTCGCTCAGTCTGTTCTGTGTTCTTGTCAAAGGTGCAAAGGTCACTTTCACGACGAAACGGATTTAGTGGTGTCGAGCTTGTACAGAGGAGAAAAATTTCCCACTTCTGATCGTGAGTTGAGGGAACTGGCCGGCTTCTTGAGTGGTGTAGAGGCTATCGTCCGCTCTGGTTTCCAGGAACGAATGGACTCGTTGATTTCATTGCGGAATGGATTTGTAGATGCTCGGGAAAGATGTCGCACGTGGTGTTTCGCTTTTCAGCAAAGTAGAATCCCTGACCTCGGATCGCACCAAAAACGGGTTGGCTGGTTCAGAATCTGCTTTAAACGGATTCGCTGACTTAGTTGGAGTATCCCACCGCTGCCGCCAATATAATGATTCCATTCCTGAGTCGACAAGCACGGAACAAACGTTGAAATCCCGCGATAAACGTAGTTGTTTAATTTCCTTACACCGACCGATCATTACAACTGCACAACTCTTCTAGAGACTGGTAACGAGTTTACATGCTTTCGCTTATGAACACCGCTCTTTCTTATTATGCACCGAAAATTTGGAAGAGTTCACCTCACCATATAAAATACTCTAAGTCATTTCCATTTTTAAGCATTTGTTTGAAAACTTTTGTTTTTTAGAAATATTTGTTGTACATATTTCATCTTAGATCTAGGTTAACATTGTAAGCGCATTGCAATTTCTTTAAATGCACCCTGGTCATCTGTCAGTCCTTCGTCGGTTAGCACTCGTTCACAGGGATCGAAAGGACCTCGTTAATTATGCATCAATGAGTTGATTTGCATATTTTAATTAGTCACCAGTGCGCTGTCAGTAACATTAGTCAGGCAGTGGACATCAAGACAAAAAATAAAGTGCGTTTGTCTCTCTTTTCCTTATTTACCTTTGAGAAGCTCTGTAAGTAATTGTCTACTAAATCTCCACGAATTTTTATATTTAGTCCAGTGTAAACCAGGGTTTTAATACCAACGCTATAAGTCCTTTTGAATGATGTGATATTGAACGGCCTCAGTAGCAGACACTTTTTCACACCATTCAAAAGGACCCCAGAACCTTGAACGATCCCACAACCGAGAGTCAATCCGAGACAGGAAAATAAATATGCATTGATATCACATGTCGTTGCTTGATCATGAGGAGTGTAGTTTACGCGAGTTAGTGAGCATAATTAAACAAACGAAAAAGAAAAAGAAAGAAAGGAAAAGGAAATGCTTGACCCTCCAGCACAGCAACACAACTTCCCAAGATGATCTCACTCAACTCTGATGTCTGTGATCTCTGGTTCGACCCCGTTAATCCTTGATCGCATACACCTTGTTACGACCCTGACAAAAAACCGAAGGTTCTGACTTTGACGCGCGGTGTTTTTAAAATTATTAACATCAGCGTTTGTTGGTGGTAATTTTTCGTGGGCTTTTTGATCAGAGTTATGGTTGACCCGTAGCGTTTGTGCACGGTTCAAAGTATAGAGGAAGCAAAAGAGAAGATTCAGGACTATGAAACTCAGACAACTAGCAGGTTTTGTGTATTCCGCTCAGATGGAGGCTTTGGAAAGAGTGGTAAGTATTTATGAGCTGGTCCCGCGAATAGTGCGAGTAACTTTCATCGGGCTTGAAGAACCCGGCCAGGTGAAATCAAGAACATTCCATGTGTGTGTTCCATCAAGTCATTGTGCATAATTAATGAGGTCCTTTCGATCCCTGTGAACGAGTGCTAACCTCCTTCGTCACCATAAATACAATGGTTGTTTACCATTTAATCGGAAAAACAGGTTGGTCGACGGTTGCATTAAATTGGACGCATCAAAAACCGAAATGAAATTTCCACGGGACGTGTGTGTTCCATTTCCACGGACATACGCAATTCGCCATATTTGACCTCGTGCGAGCTTAGTAGCTAAGAGATCCAAGTCGAAAGGCCTGGATCTGGCAAAAGCCAGCAAATGGAACACACATTTTCCATTTGGGAATTTTGGATTACCTCATTGTCCCTAATTTTCGCGGGAACTTAATTTCGCGAAAATGGAACAGGCGTATTTCGCGGGACTTCAATTTTGCGATTTTGCCAAAAAATATATTAAAAGGAACTAAATTTCGCGAAAATTATCAAAATAACCATTAACCAACAGTAGGTAGTCTCAGAATTGGCACAACTCATTTTAATTTACTAGAACAATAGTTTCCAAAGACACTCAACAACATCATATTTATACAACAAAACGAAACAGAAAACAGTTTGACATGTTCCTTTGCAACAAAGCATAGCGTTTAACATGCTCTCACGAGAGAAACAGCTCCCGCGATCGCTACTCCATAGCCGCCACTAAGTGCCTTCCCGTGCGGCTTGCTGACTCGATAGTTGGTTTCTTACCCAGAGAAATTTCTAGGCCTACACGCTTTTTTCTCTTGAGAGGAGGGGTCGTTTACACCGAAGTTATGGAGACGAAGCCCCGAAGATCACCACTTGTGCAAGGGGGAGTGGAAATTCCAGTCAAAGATGTTATTGAAATAGAGGTCACGACAAGGAACAGAGACATATAATTAACAAGTATAGATACTCGTCGTGCCGAGTTACAAGGAGCCAGATACGAATGGACTGTTTGACGACTGCATCAAGGATATCTTGCAAGAACTGCAGCAAGAAGCTGATATTGATTCAGAAGAAGAGAGTTCGCACACCGAAACTTAAGGCCCTGGCAAACGAAGACACTTTGCTGCGGACACAAATGTTTCCCTGTTTGTGGACACAAAATTTGTGTCCGAGACACAAAAAATGTTTTTGATTTTTACCAGAAACATTTTGTGTCCGCAACAAATGTTTGCCAGTTTGCGCAGCATGGACAACATTGTGTTTTGTGTCCCGCTCGTTTGCTCACCCAAGAAACATCATGAGCAACAATGTGTCCGCGACAATGTGTCCTCGTTTGCCAGGGCCTTTAAACAGAGAACATGGACAAGATTATTATGTAGAAAACTGACGTTGACGTTGATTATAGAATTATGTAGAATTAAATTCCGCGTTGTTAATTTTGGCGAAATGTTTTTTCGTGGGTCTTTAAATTTGCGAATTTTTGAAAATCCCGAAACTTACGTGCCACGAAAAAAAGTAACAATTAGGTACCTTTTAAGAAATCCCGTTTTCCATTTACATTCCAACGGAAATTTCGGGTTATTGTTGGTAATGGTAATCAACGTTTTTAGCCAGTTGCTGGATTAGCAGTTACTGAAATATTTGTTGGTGAACAGTCTATTAACCAAGACGAGCAAAGTGTATTTTTGAATCAAAACGTAAAAAACCGTGTTGTCGTGGTTCAACCGTGACATATGAGGACAGTGAGAATTCTATCATAGAGTACGCTAGAGCGTGTTATAGACTGTTTCACTCGGGTTTTCCCGCGGGTAACTTGTTGGTACCAGTCAACTTATTCCTTGCCTTATATTCACCGGAAGAAACTACACCACCTGTAGCGCCATTAAGTTCAGTTCAAGGGCTTAGGAAAAGATTTCAGGAAAATGTATTTGGGCATCTTTTTAGCGTTACCGAGGTATTCCCGTTGCTTCGTTGTCGTTCTGCCATTTCTAATTGTCTCTGTGACCACAGAGGTAAGCCATCGAGAACTACGCAAGCAGAAGATTTTCAGCAGAGAGCGATCGATAAACAGTCTGAGTGAACATCACCTGTCACAACGAGAGGCTGTGATTCTGAACGAGGCTGCTAAATTTGGTATTCAACGTTTTAACAGTGGAAAGAAGAAAACTAAATTGAGACGAATCCTTGACTTTGAAAAAGATGACATATTGCCTTCTGTGGCATTGTATAAGCTACATGTTTTGTATCAAAGTGGAAACGAACCACCCGAAGATAAATATTTTAACGTTTATACAGTTAAAAATCACACAGGTGGATTGAGATTCAAGCTAATGAGGCAAAACGAAAATGGGAGGCGGTTACCGCGCGAGGAAAGTTCAGAGGTTGTCTGTGATCAGTTGAGCAAAGAGGCAAACTGCTCCAAATGTGGTTTTCACGGAATTTGCGTCCAAGGCACGGCGAGAATTTCACCATGGCTCGAATTCGCTTTAAAAACTCAGCGAGAAATTCAAATGAATGTGCCAGTTAATCACGTTCAATTTTTAGGGGCACACAACGCTTTCAATAACAGAGCCAGTGGCTACGGGGATTTGGACGATTGCCATTGGCCGGTCGAAGGCCGTGACGTATGTATTTCTCTGGCCAATCAGGAGTTCAGCTTCACGGATCAGCTCAACATGGGTGTGCGTCATCTTGAAGTTGACCTGTGGAAGTGTTTTGGAAAGATTCGCATGAGTCATGGCAACGCTGATTTAAAATTAGGGTGCTCTCCGTGGGACAAGGAATTTACTGACGGTATGAAAGAAATTTCGGATTGGACCCAAAATTCCAAGAACAGGAATGAAATAATTCAGATATATTTCGATGATCACACCAGTAGACGCGATGATCAGGAAATAAACCGTGTTATTAAACAGTATTTTGGTGATAAAGTACTTACGCCAAGTGATTTGAAACTGAAATATTCCGGAGGATGGCCAAGCATGAAAGAAATGCTCCAGGTGAAAAAAACTGTGATTTTAATTGATGGTAATGATCACTCGGGACAATATCTCCACGACAATTTTTGGACAAATGGTTTTACCGTCAAAGCTTTTTCTCCTCAACTTGAAAATTGCTTAGCAATCGGATCCAGCAAAGACGTTATTCGAATCAACAGTGATAGCACCCACTATGGCCCGCTATGGAATGGTGCTAAAGAAACCGGTACCATTACAGATTTTAAGAAGTATTTGTTGTGTGGGGTGAACATTCCTTGTGCAGATCAAATAAATCCCGAGCTAATGAAAACTGCAATATTTACGTGGGCTGAAGGGGAACCAAACCAACCAATCACGGAATCAACCTGTGTTGTTATCTCAGACGATAACAGGTGGCACGTGACTAACTGTGCTGATAAACATCACTTCGCTTGTGTTTCAAAGAAAAACAGAACCCGGTGGAGCGTGAGTTCAGATGTGGGAAAATATTCTAGCCCATCGTGCCTGGAAAATATGGAATTTAGTGTTCCTCACAACGGGTTTCAGCATCAGCAACTCGTCGAAGCAGCGAAAGGGAAGACAGTTTGGATTAATCTTACATCTTTCCTTCACTTGCTTAAAGGCAAAGTTTGAACTTCTAAGGAGAGCATGCGCGGACGTCTCCCATGCTACTTTCTGGGCCGAAGCCAGACGAAAATTGTTTCCGAGGCAATGCCGACAAAAAGAAAAAAGAAAACACCTCTTTAATATATTCATTTTTATTTTTCAATGTATAGCCTTTGTTAGGGACCTAAAAAAATATGCTTACAGTCAAGATACTCAGCGCGTACCGCCTATTATTTGAGAATAGTTTTGATTAACTGCAAACGGACTGCATCATTCGTTTCAAACTTTGGACTTTAATTTGAATATTGCAATCATGCAACCGTAGCCCAAGTATGACCTCATTTGAAATATCGATTGATTATTGGTTTTGGTTGAAGACTTCACGCCGAGGTCACGTGCGAAGTTTGGTGCCATTTCGAGTCTTCTTCACTTCTGTGCTCGTCGTTTTCTCGGTCGTTGTACATGGTTTTCGTCGATTTTTTTGAAAAACGGAAACCTAAGCTCTTGCTGAAAAGAATGACGAATTTTTGGAACGGACGTATCCAAGTTGCCGGGGAAAATCATCCAAGAAACGCCTCCAGCGTAAAAGGTCAAATGTCAGCTGCGTAATTTGGTCAAGTTTCGTGAATTTCAACGTACGCGACCCCAAGAAAACGGAGGGTGCAGGGTACAGGGTGCAGGGTGCAGGGGGTTAGGGGCAGGGTGCAGGGGGCAGGGGGCAGGGGGCAGGAGGCAGGGGGCAGGGGGTTAGGGGCAGGGTGCAGGGGGCAGGGTCAGGAGGCAGGGGCAGGGTACGGGGTGCAGGGTGCAGGGTGCAGGGTACAGGTAATAGTTTGCAAGTCACAATTTCACTTAAGCGTGGTAGGAATAGCCCTTATTCACCTTCACGATGTCAGCCATCTTTCCACGCTCATAGTAAACTTTTGCGATCGTAGGGGAATAGACCGGGAATCCCCTCATTTACCCCTGAGGGACCACGTGGCCTGACAATTTTCCCATCAATACCTTGGCACGGGCAAAGATGGCGGACACCGAGAGAACGGCTATTAACTCGACAGCATCATTTTGTTTTGTTTTGTTGTTTCACACTTACACAACACTACAGCGAAAAATCCGGATGTTGGAATTCCCGGAAGTGTATTGGTGGTAGTAGTTAATGTTCACGAGGTCCGATCGCGACATCAGTTGCTCCACACACAAACACGGACTTCATCCAACAGTATAAGCGGGTAAGTGAACCGGTCTTTCATGGCTCTTCATGCTATTAGAGTTTAATGGCCTGAAGAACAATGAAAAGCCAGTTCACTTACTGTTCGATGAAGTACATGAAGCGTACTGTTCGATGAAGTACATGGAGTAATATATGGACGCCGCAATCGGAGCACGTGGAGAGTTGAACATTAAGTACCACCAACGTACTTCCGGAAATGTTAACATCCGGAGAGCTTACCATTTGACTGGAATTTTCGGTGGATTTTTTTGGACAAATGGAACTGCGCTAATTTCACACCAACGAAACGTACGGATTGAACCGTATTATTTGATTCGAAGTTTCGGATGCCAGTGGGCCGGGGTCTGGTTATCAAAAAAAAAAAAATACGAAGAAGAAGTTTTACCGTGAGGAGTCTGGCACTGGTAATTGTAGACAAATGGTACAGAAATTTCCGGGAATTCCGGAAAAAGCGAGAAAAAGGTGTACCTCCAAAGGTATTACCTTTCTTTCCTAAACATTCCACTGGGATGAACCGTTCCATTTGAATTCTTCCCGGAGTTACTGGGTTTTCCATCCAAATGGTAAGCGCTCCCGGTTTTTGCTTTAATTTTGCTCTGTCGTGTCTTGTAAATGTCAAACAACTTGACAAAACTAACAAAAACTGTTGAATTCCTATCACGCTTAAATGAAATTCTGACTTGCACTCTGTACCCTGCATTTTACACCCTCAGCAAGAAAAAGATATTCAGATCTGGCAAGCTACGGAAAGACCTTCTTTCAGCAGAGGGCGGCAGCTTTTCTTGTCACATGTCTTAACAGTGTGATTCCATGGTAAATAAACCGATCAACAATCAATATTTCAAATGAGGTCACACTCGGGCTACGGCTGGATGATTGCAATATTCAAATTAAATTTCAAAGTTTGAAACTAATAATGAAATCCGTTTGCAATTAATCAAAACTATTCTCGAATAATAGGCGGAACGCGCTGAGTATTCTGACTCTAAAGCCATGGCTAAACGATCAAGCATTTCATCCAACATCGTGTTGGACAAGTATGTTTGACCGTTTAAGCCTGTTTTCCATATGATCTTAACGGTCTGCGATCGGTCTGCGACACGATCGGCGCCATGATCGGCGATCGGTCTGCATCACGTTGCAGACACATGGAAACATTTGTCCCCGCCGATCGTGTCGCAGACCGTTAAGATCGTATGGAAACCAGGCTTTAGCCACTCTTTCAACTTTGCTTTGAAATGGTTTTCCATGTTTGATCTACATCTTCAAACATTTTCATCCAACACTGACTTTGCGTTACGAACAAATGTTTGTTCGTTTAGCCACCCCAGCCAACAAAGCGTGCACAGCCGGTAAAAAGAAACCAAGTGAACCACATAACGTCGAACTTTCAGCAAAAATACGCAAAAATCGTTCTGTGGACTCACTTCGTCTGGAGCTTGATTGTTTGTCCGTTTATCCACTCAACGTTATGCTTGACAAACACTATGTTGGATGAAAATGTTTGATCGTTTATCCGGGACTTAACGCAACTGTGAAACTAGAGAGCCTGTTTATAAAGGCACACACACAAAACACAAAAAACTGTAAATTCATCATTTAACGAGGCAAGTGCCTCATTTCGCCTCGTACTAGCTTGGGCCCTGCTCCTAACGCGCATGTGAGTTATTAGACTTGTCGTGAAATAAAAAAAATTGGTTTATCAAAGGAGTTGACTATATAAATTGACCGCCGTAAAGAGATTCCGTGGTACCTTTCCCTACCACGGAAAGCCGTAAAAATCCAGAGGAAAAATTCATCCTTCAAATCGACACCCTTAATATCCCCACGGTATCAACGAACGCTTTTCTTTCAATTAATTTATTCCTGTTTTTCACGTTACCACGTTACCAAAAGCGTACAACAACAACAACAACAACAACAACAATCTTTATTATTTTACACCTTTTCTTACAATTAGCATTACATTTTTTAAAGGAATTTAGATCTGTAAAAAGGGGAAAAGAAAAGCTAAATTATTACAATTTAAAGGTGTCTAGGGGCTAAATAAACTTAAGGTGGATTTCCGCTGTCGCGTAATTTTTACGTGCGCACGGACGTAAACTTGAACTGGCAGATCGAAAGATCGCGCGTAAACGTAAAAGTTGAACCTCGCTCAACTTTTACGTTTACGCGCGTCCTTTCACACATCGTCTCTATTTTATTTACGCACGTAAAGCCAGTTTAAGTTTACGTCCGTGCGCACGTAAAAATTACGCGACAGTGGAAATCCACCTTAAGTTTTCTAGTTAGCCCCTAGCTAAGGAAAGGTAATTAAACAAATTGTAGCAGCTACGACAACAACAAAACGGAAACACTGAACAACAGATACACACATTTAAAAACTAAGACGAAAAATAAGGACATATATAGGCAGTCGTTGGCATTATTTTACTTACTGGATTGAGTTTTAAGAAGAAATTCTTTTAATTAGCCAGGAAAGGTAAAAGTGTTAAGATTTTTCAAGCTAGTTGGAAGATCTTGCTAAAGGTCAACTACAATTGAAGATACAGATTGTTTTCCAATGTTAGTTCTTGTGCTCGGCTTATAAAAATTTTTATTAAGGCATATCTGGTATTATAACTATGAATATCAGTAGCATACTGAAAATAGTTTTCAAAGATGTTTGGCAGTGCTTTGCCATGCCAATGATGTGCAAATTTAAGTGCTTGCAATTTAAAGATAGAATTAACTGATAGGATATCTAATAGGTTCATAAAGGGAAAGGCACTTTCAGTGTTCTTTCTATGAGTAGTGGCAAAAAATATTGTTCTTATTACTGTGTTTTGTTTTGTTTGTACTTTTTTAATTTGAGTTTTATACCCACTCCCCCATGCAAGAATAGCATAAGATATGTAGGGATTGACAAGACTATAATAAAGTTGTTTTAATTGGGCTAGAGACATATAATGCCTTAGTTTGCTAAATATCCCAGTATTTCGGGCAATTCTAGAGCAGACGTATGCTATGTGGTGCTTCCATGAGAGCTTTTCATCAAGTAAGACACCTAAGTAAGACACCTAAGTAAGACACCTATTACGTCACTATTTCCATCTTTATTTGGTAATTTAATATTTATGTTTCCTGATTTCTTGTTAGGGGATTTAACAATCATGTATTTAGTTTTCTTAATATTTATAGATAGCTTGTTTAGATCGCACCTTTCTTTAATTTTAGCCAGCTCTTCGTTAATTAGTTTTTCAAGATCGCGAATAGAAGGTGATGAGGCATAAACAATAGTGTCATCAGCAAAAATCCTAAAGTTCAGTTTATCAGAGCAGTTAGAAATGTCATTTATATAGAGTAAGAATAAAAGAGGGCCAAGGGAACTACCCTGTGGCATACCACATTTCATCGTTTGTTTTGATGACTCAACACTATTAAGAGAAACATATTGTTGCCTATTAAACAAGTAATTTGTGAACCACTTTAAGGGAATACCACTTATGCCATATGCCTCTAACTTTTTAAGCAAGATTTGATGGTTTACATTATCAAAAGCTTTGGCGAAGTCTAGAAACACTCCGCAAGTGTATAGATTGTTGTCTATGGCTACATATTCTGTATTTAAACCATACACAACTCACAATTCCTCGATTCGCTTGACGAAAGGCTAATGTCGAAACATCAGCTTTCTGAATCTCTTTATGGTGGTTATTTTACATTATCACATGACTCCGTTGCGGATAAACCATATTAATAACTCATCATCACTACTCCTAGAACCTCATACATTTACTTTTTACCCAAAATCCACAAACCTAACAAACCGCATCGACCTATCGTTTCTGCCTGTAGTTGCCCTACCGAAAGTATTTCTAGCTATTTAGAGAAGATTATGTCGCCCATCGTCAAATCTTTGCTTCACACATTAAACACAGTCAACACGCACTTGAAATTTTTCGCGATTTCAGTTTCCTCGGCGAAGACAAACCAATTTTCACTATGGACATTACATCTCTATGCACCGTCATTCCCAACGGCGAAGGTCTTCAACACTAAGTATTTTTTTGATCAACGCACTGTCAAGGAATCAAGTTTGGAAACGCTATTCCGCCTAGCTGAACTAGTTTTAAAAATTAACTGTTTTCCATTCGCTGACTAACTATTACAAATTAGTGGTGTAGCGATGGGCACGGTAGCTACGTTGACGACTGCATCGGAACTGCATCCAGAAGAGAGGAACTCTCTACGGAAATTGGGGGGATGGATGGTCAGCTATAATTTCATTTCCTTTATTGTAACTTGTTCTGTTAGGAGAAGGGTAATAAAGTTGTTGTCGTCTCAGAAGACTACAAATGAGTTCCTAATAAAGTCATGTTCTCAACACATTTGTCATTTAGAAGTACAGTACAAACCACGGAATGTAGCTGTCTTCTGCTTCAACTAGTTGCAGAGACTTTTCAAATTAATTGCACTGCCTTGAGTGGATTGGAATTGTTTGAAGGAAGGGAGATAAAGATTAAGTTAAAATGTGATACACACTCTCCTATCCAGTTTCCCCTCACCAAACCTTTTGTACTGGCTTGACAATAACCAGCAATAATGGATGTAAAGTAACTCACTACCTGTAGCAGTTCCTCCCTTGTGTACAAAAATAAAGAAAGAAGCAAAAAAATAAAAATAAATCCAGACAGATTGCAAAGAGTACATGAAGTTTTTTTAACTTTATTGTGCCTGACTGCTTTACAGGAAATTTTGTTGTTGTTGTTTGGTAAGTGAATTACAATGCCACAGACTCTATAATGCGAAACATGACCTTAAGGTAGCATATGGCACAGTGCTTGGAGCAGGTCTGGGTATTTGTATGAGAAAGTTAATGGTTTCCAGGCCTGTTAATTTTGCTCCTGCAGGAAAATAATCTGGTAGTGCCCAAACGGAATTCTTCAGCTGCAATCTCAGTGTCAACATTACTCTAGGGGACAGTTCTCAAACTGCAGGTGATATGTACATATTCACACTCAATATTACAGTTTCCAAGACTGCAGAATTGATCAACAAAGCCTGCTCTTTAACTTGTCTGCCTTGTCATCCTTTTTATGTGTTATCACAGCAATTGGTCTTCTCTGTATATCCTTAAAATGTTAGGAGAACATAACTGTTAGTTCCTTCCTTTTAAGCAAATTGTTTACAAAACAGTCTCCATAACCAGTCTAGTGGAGTATCAGTTTATATGAAATTGTATTTTTATTAACACAGATTCTGATGGTCAAAAGTTAATACATAGTTGCATTCCATGTCATCATCATCAGTGAACACTGATGATATGTGCATAAAAATGGACTTAATATAAGAGTACCAAGTGTTTTGAATTTATTCATTAACCTTCCAGAGAAATTATGGTGTATTTTATTTTAGAACCCTTAATGTAGAAATAGAAAAGCAATACTATCAATCTTTTATGGTCTGGCTTATATCTAAATTAAGCATCAACATCTTTTCCTCCTTTGTATGCTCATGTCATACTCTTTAGCTTGGTCAAGTTTTGAAAATGATTATACTACATATCAAATGATGAGGCTAAAACAAATCTTCAAGCTTGTTATATTGTAGTATTATTTCAAGAGAACAGTTAGTTTTGATTTTACAGTTTTGCATTGTACCAGCATAAACTCACCTAATCAGTAACAGATAATTTACAAGGGGCTTAGATATGCAGGCACCAATAAACTTAATTTAAAATTTTAGGTACAACAGTTGTGATATACATAGGGCTAGTATATCAGTTCACTTCTGAGCATTCCTCTAGATTTGAAAGATGTACAGGTCTGTACACCATAAAGAGTATTACTTTACCATAAATAAATAAATAATAATTAACACAAGCTCATATCAAGCATACATCAGCCATCTGAAAAGGCCACTTTTCGCCATTCGCTAATCCAAAATATAACATTTCCTAAATTTTCAAAGCTCTGTTGAAAATCAGCTAGTGTGCAGACCTCTCATTTAGTTTTGCAGTCCCAGAGTTTAAAGATAATATTCCAAGAAAACTTGTACAACTTCATAACACTTCCCTTCACAAGAAAGTGGAATTGCCAGTATTTTAGCGGATTGCCATGGACTGTTACCATTACACCTTTATATACAAGGCACAAGATTAGGACAAAATTAATTAACCTTCAGATAATTATTGCAAGTGTCTTAATTAAATATTTCAAGACCCTATTCTAGATCTTAAACTGAAACAAAGGCAAACATGCCCATTTACAAAAATATAAAGTTTGTTACATTTTAATACCAATATCCATGGGAAAGATGCCTTCTAACATAATTTAGAGAAGAGCATCAATTATTTAAACTATCACCCGGTATCTTGGTAGTTCGAATTTGAAATGTGACAACAACGTCCAACTTTTAGTTACTCACTGTAAACAGATTATAATAATCATTCTTTAAAAACATTAAGGGCTAACAGCCTTCACTCTGTGGAAAAATGGTGTTTTACATTTTTAAAATTGTAAAAATTCAACTCATAAAATAAGAGAAGGTTGTATGCCAGCGAAACAAATACAGTCCTTGCTTTGAAAGCTCATTCCATTTTTCCCGCTGTTCTCAAAACATTACATGTATCTTTAAAAAATAAATTATTTGTGGAGTCAAAGTTAAGAACTTAGAATGTCCCTCGACTACGTGCTTTTGAATTTCTTTGGTTACAAATGTAACACTCGTAGAGAAAAATAAAACCCTCAAAAGTTCCACTTGTTCTAAGGTAGCCGGCACTGAGGTGACGTGTACAAAACGAAGTTGAAATCTACAACAAGGGCACAAAACGCACGTCTTCGACGGAGAATGTCAGCATTTTACACCGAAAAAATGAAAAGCGCGCATTTTTTCCCGATAAACAAACTGCATAAAACGAAATTGAAATAAATAAACGATACACTGACGGTATTACGAAACTTGGGGGACCGTAAGAATAAAAAGTTACGTTCAAGTCTTTACCTGAGGTATACTACGACGGCAAAAAAAACAAAATAACCACATATCAAAACAAAAGCAGAAAAAACTTTGTTAGAATGCAAATGTAATCTTAAGAAACTACAATAATGGCAAATGTCTTTTAAGAATTACCTTGTTAAATAGACTTGAAAGGAACCTCGACAAAAGACCTCTGTGATCCAAGTCTTCGAAAGTTTTCGAAAACTAGACGGATGAAACTGCGAAAGCAATGCCGGTGGACCGCTTTCAATCATGGTGACAGAACATTTTTTGAAGTCTTTACACCTTTACGGCTGTGAAGAGAAGGGGAAGACACTGTTACCTGGTACGTTTTAAAACTTGGGGGATCGTGAAAATTTTGGGTAATTTCGCCTCAGAGTTCATCAAAATTAACCTCCAAATCAAAATGTCCACCATAAATTAAACGATGTAGCTTATAATCGCCTTGACCTACATGGTAGTA